>JAZEWU010000022.1:2752386-2769618 GCA_036362915.1 Geotria australis
CGACATTCCGGTAAGTATAAAGTGTTGTCGATTCATTTCGTCGCCGTAGCTGTTTTCTCCTCACCCTCGGGCCGCGCTTCTCTCGCGCTCCGCCGCCACAAATCTGATTCACGGCGGTTTTGCGATTCGCTTAACTTTGATGGTTCCCGGTGCGGTGCCGGCCTAAGTAGGTTTGGGACAGCCTCGGTCTTGCCTGAGTTGGCCCCCTACTGGCGACGCGGCTCCGGCCGGCCGGCCTCGCTCGGGTACCGGCGTAAGGCTGTTTAAATGGTGGTCGGGAGTCGGTAATGGAGTGGGCGACACGGGCCGCACCGCGTGCGAATTGCCGTCGCGTCTCTGGCCATCTAACCGATGGCTCGTCTTTCTCCCTTTGTTTCAGGCCAAGTCCTTGTCCAAGTCGGCCGCCGGTAAGTGGCGTCTAGACGCGGGCACCGTGAGCTCCCTCTCCCGAGGAGGAGGCCATTTTCTCGCCTCTCTCTAATGGCGCAGAGACTAAGTCCCAAAGCACAAACAGCCACATGCCGGCCCTAATTTAGCGGGGATTTAACCATCGTGGGGGCCGATGAACGCGGGGTTCAGATCCCTGGGACCCCGGCACCGGGATGCCGCCGTCAGCGGGGCTGTGCGTGCCTCGTGTGGCGAGAGCGGCGGCCCTGAAGATAGCACATTTGCGCCGCTGCCTGAGAGATTCTGACTTAGTCTCCAGCGCCATTTTCTGCGCCGAGTTCACCTTGGAAGAGACGGCACGGGGCCTTCTTTGGCCACAAACGTGGCCTCACGGCCTCGATTTGGCCGAGTTTTTAAAGCGGAGTGTCCCCCCAGGCGATCTGTGGCTTAAATTCGTGTCCCTTGGCCACGATTTAGTCGGGGTAGATGAGCGGCGGTGCGGTTTGTGAGAATGGTGCCTGCTCTCTGCTCCGTGTCTATGGGGTTTTTGTTAACCCGAATGGGAGTGTGTTCGTTTATGTTAAAGTTTTGAGTTCGTCCGGTTTTATCATTTTGTTGGCCGGTGCGTAATATAGATAATTGGCTATTTTATTCACATTTTATCTTGGTCAATCAATTTTTTAAATCTAGATTTGAGTTGTTTTTGTGAACCAATAAAATGATTCGTACTTGTGTTTAGCCGGCTTGATAGTATATTACACAATTAGACAAAAGTTATGGGGATTTCAGGCCATCTCTAGTGTCACATTTTGTACTGGTTCATAGTTAAGATGAGCTGGTTTTTTTGCCACGTGTTGTCTGGTGTGTGAACGTGTACCATTAGCCGAAGGAGATTCGTGCAATCTTGCTGCCCTTGTTACATAAGTAACTATGCTGGACCAGTCTGCATTAACAGATCAGGTTGATATGTGTTTTTGCACGTTCAGGTTTAATCGTAACCATTTGTTTTATACACCACGCCTGATCCACCAAGAGTGCGTATATGAAGAGAGGCGTTACGGAGCAAACCATTTCACGTTACACATCCACATTGATATTATTTAAAGGTATTGTTTTAGTTGTTGGAGGCTAAAAAGTTTTTGCCTCCACATTTTCTGGTAGTAATGTTTTAACTTTTAATAAACGTGCCTTAGTTTAATGTTTATGAGATTTTGTTTGTGAGCTGTCTCATTTTGGGATTACGTGAACGCTCCTTAATTATAATGGCGTTATTGAGTGCTGTATTGATGTGGGTTTTTATGGCTCGATGTCAAGAGCTGCCCTTTCGGGATAGCCATGTCGAGCGTGCCTCCTCTCCTGGGTGCTTCCAATAGATTCAATATCGATAAGTCGGATGTTCCACCATGAGAGAAAATAGAAGTTCTGAGCTGCCTATAGCACAAACCCAGTCATTTTATTACGTGGACAAAGGTGTTTTCTTTCCATGTGACTGCAACGATAAGAACACTTCTTACTCGTGTAACTTTATCACCTACAGTTTGGCAAAGTTTCTGTCGTCACAGCTATTAATATTGTAATTTGTTTTTCTCCGTGCCATTATTTTACCACTTTTAAACTTGTGGTAGATTGTCAGCGTGCAATTTTATCATCATTGCTACTTTGTAGGAACTGATTGTAGATAGACAACTTCGCTATCCGCTTAGCACAATGAGTTTGAGGCAGCTGCTTATCTTTTCTGTAGCGCAGGCAGAAAATCTATCGGGACTATTATCAATAAATTGACATTTAATATTTCAGACATTTTAAAGCATCATGCAAGACTCTCCTTTGGATAGTGTGTATTTGACTTGTCATTGTTAAAGCACCTCGTGTGACAGGTATTTTGTGTGTATAGTTTATACTTAACATTCAGGAACATGTTGGAGCGGATGGAAATGAAAATTGCTTGAAAATTATGCGAGAAAGCCCATTTATTGACTTAATTTGTCCAAAGCCTCAAATGTACTTGTGTATGTGTCTTTAGCATTTAAAATAGTTATTTATTTGGTCATAATAAAATAAACTAAAGTTTCAAGTGGCTTGGAGGTCAGAGTGCAATGTTGGCATCGCTTACATCCTAGGTTCAAATCCAAACAGCTGTTATCGAGTTTAGTCAGTTGATAGTCGCTGTCTAGTCACCATTGACTGAGCTGACAAACAGTCTATAGCATGGTTGTTGGGAAGTGCGACCCCCTATTGTGGCTAAAAGGTCATTTCAAGGGATATCTAAAGTAGTTTTGTGAAATTCTACTTTAATGGGCCGTTCTTAGATGTTTGTTTGCACAGAGTTCTGAATGGATTGTTATTTTCATGACGTTACAGACTGTGCAATTGATATAAATTATGGAAAGGCAAAATACATTCAAATATTACCAAAGCTATAATTAACAACTAAATTATCGATGGTTAAACGTTGTCTTAATTATTTTCCCAGATCTTGACATTTTTAGATTTCATCCGCAATTGGCATACACAACCAAGTAACATAAAATACGATTTAATAGTCATAAGTGGCAGGCCAGGTGTGGTGACCTGTTTGGCGTAGTGCACCTTTGTTATTTTGAATTGAATCTCTGCTCGAATTAACGTATCAGTCGGATCAGTCTTGATTAGAGCACCACAGTTGCAAATTATAATTTTCTCTGTGTTAGCACTAAATTACATATTGCAGGGATTCTCAACTCCTTGGACCTTAAAACCCACCAGGCCCACATGGGTATGGTCTCCACGGACCACTAGGTGGGGCTTTGGGCCAATCGATGGGTCGTGACCCACCGATTGAGAAAAGCGCACATAATTGTACAGTCAAAAGCCGGTAGTAATGAGTTACATATGAACACTTTGTGAGGAAGGACATGTTTAGGGTTTGACAGCTGGTTGTTGTACCATTGTCAAACAAGAGCTTTGTGTCCTAAGGACTTTTCATTGTATTGTATTGGCAGTCATTACCATATATCAGTGGGGTAGAAAAAGTATATATTCCTAACCCTACATCGTAGTGAATGGCGAAGGCACTCATATACACTTCTTCTTCTTTGCGATTCTTCGAAGCGCGATGTTAAATTACAGTTTCCCATTTTCTTACACAGCCCCTTGCATTTTCATTGAACTACCGGTATGCCTTGCACAGTAATTGTATAATTAGAAATTATTAATTTGTTTCATGGCATGTTCACCATATATGTAAGCCACGATTAGACTATTTCTCAGTGGGGCTTGTGCATCCAGCCACTAATAAAATGTGATAAATGAGTCATTGTCGCGTTTTCATTTCATATATTGGTGGCGTAATTACTGATTTTTATTTATTTTGCTGTTTTTTTAACTAGCTGGCCACAGGGACTCTCACAAGAGTCACAACCACACATCGAATAAGCACAGGGACGTGGACAAATACAAGCACAAGGTCGACCATAACTCTGAGCATAAGTCTGACAGCAAGTCAGACCGTAAACCTGACCATAAAGCTGACCGTAAACCTGACCACAAATCTGACCACAAGTCCGAACACAAGTCCGAACACAAGGCTGAACACAAGGCTGAACACAAATCTGAACACAAATCTGAACACAAGTCTGAACACAGATCTGAACACAAGTCAGAACACAAGTCAGAACACCGGTCCGAGCACAAGTCCAAACACAAAGACAAGGACAGAGAGAAGGAGCGTGATAAGGAGCACAAGTCCAAGCATGGTGGTGGTTCGATGGGTTCCAAGGAGCACAAGGAAACCTCCCACAGGTAAGTCCTCGCCTACATATTTATCCAGATAAGTCTGTTAGACTGTGATGTACTTGAGCGTTCATATTCCCCTTGGTAATACATAATTTAAGGAAGCAATAACATTAAAGCACGAAGTAAATGACTGTCCATCGGAGTTAGCCTTAATTTTGTTAGTCACTCTACTACGTCCTTCATTTCACTGCACTGTCCCAGCTTTGCTTCCTTATGCTCTTTGTCAATTGCTTGTAAAAGATCTGCCTGCGTGGGTGTGGTGAGAGTTGCCTTGCCTGTCTCTGTATTGACTGGGTGGCATCTTGCAGCAAGTTCAAGGAACATGTGGACAAAGAGAGACAGAAGGACAAGGAACAGGACAAAATCAAAAAGGAAAAGGTAAATTGCAGTCATGTTTCTTCTTTGTAATGTTTAGGTACTTTAGTGGAACGTTTAACTTGGTCTGTCTAATAAACATTTGTAGTCCCGTTGGCTGTCCAGACCAATATTATTTAGCAGTACTGTATTTGTTCAAACAAACGCTATCTGATGAGGTGATGTTGATTGTATCTGTTCCACAGCCTTATGTAAATGATGTGAAGATTAAGAAGGAAAACGGCTTCAGGTAAATAACAATTTTTAGCTTATAGTAGATGGGCTTGTGTTATTTTTGGACTGCAAATTTGCTTCAATGGTTTACTTGGCCCCCCTATCACTAAATTTACTGCCGCCTCTTCTACATATTACAATCTATTAGGCTACACACACTTTTAATAACAATTACCGTCCATCACCCAAAATATTTGGA
This sequence comes from Geotria australis, assembly GCA_036362915.1. Lineage (NCBI taxonomy): Eukaryota > Metazoa > Chordata > Hyperoartia > Petromyzontiformes > Geotriidae > Geotria > Geotria australis. Next base: position 2,757,335 of record JAZEWU010000022.1, read on the forward strand.
CAAAGCGTTCGCAGCTCATGATGAGCGTTTTAGATCGTGGGCTGTGCCGCTCTTAGAAGAGCAATGATTATGGAACATTTTTCACTTGTAATATTTTTGCAGCAAGCAGTCACACTCACATTTGATTGCTTTTAGGGGAGTTTGACTCTTATTGAATTGTAATGGGGCTGGGCCAGTGCACATATAAAATGTCAATAGTGCAAATAAATGCCAGCTCTCCCTAAATTTGCAAGCGTTAGTGCCCAGTAATGTTCACTAAAACGATTGAAGGCATAATTATGAGACAAAGTAATGTGTTTTGTAAAACGTTGGGTTATTTGTTTCCCTTTAAATGAAGGGCAGCTACAACTGACAATCGCACGTGATGATGGAGCAATCAAGTGTGTGATTTTATTTTTTATTTTCCCCCGGCAGCTCCCCGGTCATTAAGCTGGAGGACGACGACGGTGGCTATGGGTTTGGAGCTGCTGTGACGGCGCCAGCACGTGCCAAGCAGGAAGCTCGTGCCCGTGAAGATCGTATCAAGAAGGAGGCAAAAGCGGAGAAGCGCCTTCGGATCGACTCTGATGATGACGAGCCCCTGTCCAAAAAGTGAGTTAGTGTTGTAGAGGTGACCTTGTACTCTTCTTCTTTGCGATTCTTCGAAGCGTGATTGTTAAATTACGGTTTCCCATTTCTTTACACAGTTCTTGTACTGAAAGACCTTGTACTCAACCAGCGTAGGGTTGTTTTCTACTGGCATTTTATGTGCAGAACCTTAACCAAATCGTGCTCCACTGGTCTTGCAAGACATCAAATTAGCCTTTTTACACTGGCATACACTCACCGAGCCAGTGCAGAATCTGCATAGTATGGATGGGTTTTACACTCGTTGCCACGCGGAACTGTGACCAAACTGATACTCTTGCATCGCAAGACATCTAAATCTACGCAGAGGCCTAGCAGGGTCGGGCTCATTATGTGTTTGTTGTATTTAGCATCAGTCAGTACAACTTTAACACAATGTCCGCCGTGTTTACCTCTACGTGTCTCCACGTCACACATTGTGTGTCATTAACGGCACAGCTCTCCTTTTTTAACGGAAAATTGAGCTGCAGAAATTTGGATCTGCACAATCCTGGCATAGCTCTGATGTGACGGTGGAGAACGGGTATTGGTTTTTGTAAGAATGTGCTCTTTCCAAGTTAGTTTCCTATGTGGCAACAATGAATTTGGCATCTGGTAAGGATGCCCCCTGGAAGGCTCCCTCGGGAGGTATTCCAGGCGCGGCCCACTGGGCGGAGACCTAGAGGCCGACCCAGGACACGTAGGGATTATATCCTTCGGCTGGCCTGGGAACGCCTGGGAATCCCCCAGGAAGAGCTGGAATCTGTTGTTGAGGAAAGGGATGTCTGGTCCACTCTACTTGGACTGATGCCACCGCGACCCTCACTAGGACAAGCGGTTTAGAAAATGGATGGATGGATCTACGGAGTGTTAGTCTTTGTCCGGGAATTGTACGCATTACTTATATTTTTGTATCTAGTACTTTAATTTGAGGAAAATGGATTTAGCTCATTTAGTACATGAGAGGTTTTAAACTTTTAATCTTTCCCTATTTTTCTTCTGTTTATTCTGCCCACAGGATTAATGTGATGAAGCAAATCAAATCTGAGAAAACGGTTGACAGAAAAGCCACAAAGAGGCCTCATGACAGCCAGGTGACTTCCCCATTTGTGGACATCATGCTGGTTGCCACTCGCTTGAGAACAAAACCTTTTTGACAATTGCTATACTGAGCTACGTCCTCCTTTTTGTCCTGATATGGTTGGACGCACATTTTTTTTGCGGTTTTCATAAATGCCTCGATTAATCCCGAGTGGTGCTTTTTGTTACGTTGCAGAGAAAGTCATCCAAGCGGGTAAAGGACGAAGCGCCAAGCAAGAGAAAGAAGAAAGAGGAACCGGAAGAGAAATGGAAGTGGTAAGTAATCGGTGCATGTTGAGATGGACTTGTGTGGTAGATAAATTGCGTGGGGCTAAACTGTGGGATCTAAACTTTAACTCTTACTGTTGGAACATCCTGATGTGAATTGATCTCATGCCTAAGTAATGTGTTCACATTCTCCACTGTTACGTCTGTGTTGCGTACGCCGCTGGAGCAACGCTTAACAGGCGTAATTTAAAACCAGTGACTCCACCCTCCCTTTCTTATGGAAGTATTGCTCTCGGACATAAAATGCCGCGCCGTTAATTTTGACAGTCTGCAGGCACGCGGCACCAAGCACGGATATTGAGTGCCAAGAGCAGTTCCTTCTCTTGATCTTCATTTAAAATCTCGAGTATGCAGCAGTGTTCAACTCGTTAAAGTTCTCCAGGCAGCGCTGTAAAGACCCATCCCAGATGCTGACCTGCACCCTAAACACAAATAATAAGTCTTTCACCGCCCTTCCCCCACCTCCAAATCGGTGCCAGATCACTCTGCACACGTCACGCCCGCCGCGCCTGTTTTGGTAGTCGTGTCGCCGCTGCGAAGCTGGTTTCTCTGCCTTTGGGGCTTTTGGTGGAAAATGACGTTTGTCAGTCATTATTGAGTAACGGGCTGTTTCCTGTGCAGCAGGTTCGTTTCACCTAGACGAGCCGCATTCCCGCGGGCTCTTATTTGGTAGTGGCATGGTAGTGTTGGTAATCGTGGTGCCGGATTTTTTTTTTTAATTACGTTTCTGGCTTGTAGCGCGTTGCGTTTCGTTTTTGACGTAAACAACTGTCCCCTGGTGTACGAAGGCACGCAATGTCACGGAACATTTTTATCAACCTGCGGAACGTTGCATTTGGCCGAGAGTTGTGCACAATGGGAGTAGTCGTGAGACGTTAAAACAATGTTATATGCCAAAGGAAATTATGTTTTGTGGTAATGGGAAATTTGTACCAGGCTGTGCTTATAAATCGACTTAATAGCCGAATTGTACAGGTGTCATGTGGCCAAAGCTGGTTGTCATCCATGGAATGTTTTAGTTTGTCATTTGCACAGGCATATTTGGTCCTTAAATCTGTTTTTGTGTAGGCGATTTGGGTACGGCACTGCTATGTATTTTGCGGCTAATGTAAGGTGCTGCGTTGAGTTCGGTGTCCGTGCGTACGCATATGTATATCACATCTCAACCGTGAGAGAGATTTGGCCTTGGAAGGAATGCGACTGTGTCATGATGGGATTCAACTTTGGTAGGGATTACGTCGGCATAGGTCCCGCGAACATGGGGGTCAGGCAGAGGACCAAAGCGTTCCTATGCTCACGTGCTGCGCCCACTAAAATAAAGCGACGTGATCCCTGAACATCATGCGGCCTTTGCCAGCACGCGTTACGCTCAGCGCCGCTCTGACACATGGGCCATGGATATGCGTGTGCGTGGCGCTCCAGGTGGGAGGAGGAGCGCTACACGGATGGTGTCCGATGGAAGTTCCTGGAGCACCAGGGCCCCGTGTTTGCGCCGCCCTACGAACCGCTTCCAGACAATGTGCATTTCTACTACAATGGTGTGTAACCCCGGTCAACAGGTCTTTAGTTCCATACATCCATCCGTTGTGAGAAACCGCTTAATCCTGTGCAGGGTTGCGGTGAGCTGGAGCCTATCCCGGCAGACACAGGGCGCAAGGCAGGGCTATACCCAGGATCGGACGCCAGTCAATCACAGGAGGTCTTTAGTTGATACGGCGATATAGATGTGTTATTTACACTTGGGATACGTCTGTCAAGATTTGGTTTATTATTTCAGAAATCTTTGATTCGTGTTTTTGTGTCTGTTAGGAGCAGTGGTAGTTCACAGATTGGATATCTGCTAAAACATGTTGACTAAGTGGTGAATGCAAAAGGTGCTTAATACCTTTTTTGAAATTAACAACTCCTTAACCAGTTCCCAAAAAGTATCTGCTGGACATTTTGCACACTATCAGAGTTTGCTGGTGATGCATTGCCTTGGGGATTCTTTGCTGCAGTGATGCAATAAATATCCCCCGAGAGAAGTACTAAATGGCTGTGGTGTGTTTGCATACAGGCAAACCCATGAAACTGAGCGAGAAAGCAGAGGAGGTGGCTACATTCTTTGCCAAGATGCTGGACCATGAATACACGAGCAAAGATATCTTCCGGAAGAACTTCTTCAAGGACTGGCGGAAGGTGGGGGTTCCTGATTTGTGCTACGATGTCTGTCCACTCGCTTACCAGCTTGTGTTATTCAAATATATTGATTCTTTCCCCCCAGTTGTATTTAAATAGTGCCATCAGCTATATTTTCTCTGCTGAATACCGCAAGGGGCTGTGTTGTGAGCAGCAGAGGGCAGTGCAACAAAACACATTGTTGTTCTGTACTATGCTCCTATGTCTTTGCTGCCTGCCTCCAACCCACACTGATGAGCATGTTGAAGTATGTGAAATAACCCATACAACCTGCACAATATGGGGAGGCCCTCATCAAGACAGAATGGGTATATGCACACACTGTTGAGCCTTGGCATCGTGACTTTGATATGCTCGGTACTTTGGGTAACGCAGTTTTGAAATTAATTGGCTTTTTGTGTTGTTTGATATATTAAGCTCTTACGCAAGAGCTGTTTGCCGTTTTTTAAGCAATGCGCGAATCCGTTGAGCAGCATTGACTGCCTGGACTCGTCATTGGTTTGACAGTCCGTGCACGTCTCTGCTTGCGTGTGTCGACATAAAACAGGAAATGACGTCGGAGGAGAGGAGCGTTATTTCCGACCTGTCAAAGTGCAACTTCAGCGAGATGGACGAGTACTTCAAGGTCAAAACGGAGGAGCGCAAGAGCATGACCAAGGATGAGAAGCTGGTGCGGCCATTGTTCCTTTTTTATTTGGCAATTACTTTGCCACCTGCATTTGCAAAAGAATATATCTGTTATTGCAATTTCAGGGATAAAAGGAAAATCTGTTTTTTTTGCCAAGGCATTTGTGTTTTTTGACAATTTAACAATTATGTCATGTTAGCAGTAAAGACCGTGTGAAAACCGTTGGTTGGTCTTTACACTTTTAAAAAACTTAGCTCATTACGTAACTGTACTGTAAGGGTGAGTTTTGAGTATCTGAATCTAAAATGTTTTGCATCAGAAAGTTTTGGCAATTATATTTTAATGAGCATTTTATATGTGGAAGGATTCCAGAGAGTACCTGTAGAAAATACTTTTGTTCTAGGAAATAACACTCAAAATAAGTTCACAGATTGACCGTAATTATTTTTGCTGTGCCCCCATACAGTGGTCACTTTGCAGCTAAGTGGGATTGGAAGTCTTACATCTGCAGAAATCACTAGTGGATTTCAAGTGCTGGATTACATACCTGCACTACTACGGATGATGACTAAACCATGGTCCAAGGACTGTTTCTTGGTTACTTAACCACTTGTGCGTGTCAACTGTCGGCAGACTCTGAAGGAAAAGAACGAGAAAATGACGCAGGACTTCGGTTTCTGCCTCATGGACTCCCACAAGGAGCGCATTGGCAACTTCAGGATTGAGCCTCCGGGCCTCTTCCGCGGTCGAGGGGACCATCCGAAGCAGGGCATGCTGAAGAGACGTGTGTTGCCTGAAGACGTGATCATCAACTGCAGCAAGTGAGCGTCGCGTGGCGCACTTATCGAGCAGCCGCCCCTTATTATTTATGCCGTCTCACTTCCCGTACCCGTGGATGTTTACTAACAGGATGCGCACGTGTTTTGGCACACTGTTCCTTTGCAGGGACTCAAAGATCCCAGTACCACCACCGGGCCACAAGTGGAAAGAGATCCGACACGACAACAAGGTCACGTGGCTTGCCTCCTGGACCGAGAACGTGCAGGGCCAGGTCAAGTACGTCATGCTCAATGCCACGTCTCGCATCAAGGTGAGGATCGATAACATCCTAATATTTAGGAAGCTGTCTGTGGCAATATGGCGCCGGCAAACCGCATGGCTGCCTCCTCCGCCTCTCTGCGCTTTTCTCGTGCCTCTGAGTCGTTCTCTCGTCGAATGAGTACCTTCGACAGTGAATGAATATGTGCGCATTATAAATGTAAAATTAATATTATTATCTGTAGTTCCGTATCTGCTGTGAACTCAGTGTAAACGTCCATCCATCCATTTTCTAAACCGCTTGTCCTGGTGAGGGTCGTGGTGGCAGCAGTCCAAGCAGGGTGGACCAGGCATCCATGGTGTGAATGGAGCTAACTAAATAATCTCAACACTTAGCTCTTGTCAGCTGAAAGACCAACAGTACTAATATTTTCTGTAGTATTTTAAGCAAGGAAGCCATGGACTGTTATCAGCGTTCTCAGTCTCCTCAGCAATCTTTGTAGCCAGTTGAAGAATGCTTTTTGGCTGTCTTATATTACATGCAAAATCCATGTGAACAAAGCCTGTTCAAAGCACATCAACATTGATCAGATTAAAACGAATTTAATTCAGTCTACCACTGGCACCTTATTAAAAGCACCAATGTATGAGTGAATTAAATTGTAGATTTACTTTAATTTGATACGTTTCAACAGACGTATATTGAACAACGGTTAATGTTTGAGATTTTTGTCAATGTATTTTCTTATATTCACTGGGTATTTTTAATCGACCACTTGTTACACGTAACGACATAATCTTGTGCGTGTTTGCGGTGCGCAGGGCGAGAAGGACTGGCAAAAGTATGAGGTGGCCCGCAAGCTAAAGACTTGCGTGGAGAAGATCCGGGGCCAGTACCGCGATGACTGGAAGTCAAAGGAGATGCGAATTCGCCAGCGGGCTGTTGCACTCTACTTCATTGACAAAGTATGTGCCGCTGGCTGGTCACGGGGCTTATTTGACCGTACTTCGCATTGGGCGGTGCAGGTTGAAGCTGGGACGCATAAAACGTTGTTTGTAGAAGTACACTACAACAATAATCTTGAATGCAATACTTATTGGTGCACGCAACAATGCGCAGCGCCGCTGCTTGTAACATCTTTATGCATGGTGATCGTCCAAAAATTGTCCAAGCTTAAACCTGCTTAGCTTGAAGTTTGATGACATTGCGCACATGCTGCGTCACTTGGTCATAAGCTTTAGGGGCGGTAACATATAAATGCAGAGTATACGCAGTTTTTTTTATAAGAATTAAATGAGACTATAAGAAGATGAAAAACCCCGATTTGCTTGCATTTTGTAACGATTTTTTAATACATATTTGTATTTTTAAATATGTAGCAAAAACCGTAATACTTTCCAACGAGCGTATATACACATATTCCAACGTGAGTTGCAACGTGTTATCAAAGGGGGGAAGACATGCTAACGGTAGTGAACCTGCGGTTGCAGCTGGCGCTGAGAGCGGGTAACGAGAAGGAGGAGGGCGAGACGGCGGACACGGTGGGCTGCTGCTCTCTGCGCGTGGAGCACATCAAGCTGCACGAGAAGATGGATGGACAGGAGTACGTGGTGGAGTTCGACTTCCTTGGAAAGGACTCGATCCGCTACTACAACAAGGTCCCCGTCGAGAAAAGGGTGAGTAGCATCCGTTCAGATCGTCTTGTCACGAAGATCAGCAAAGTGTGTGTGACTACGTTTTCAAACACTCATTAATTAGTTGGCCGATAACATCATAATACATAGGAAGTGGTGTGTGGCAATATGGCGCCGGCAAACCGCCTGGCTGCCTCCTCCGCCTCTCTGCGCTTTCCTCGCACCTCGAATGAATATCTTTGACATTGAATGAATATGTGCGCGTTATAAATGTAAAATTATTATGTGGCATTCGATTGATCTTCTTGCTGAAAATATGAATAGCTTTCTGATTTTTGCGAGTTGTTAATTCGAAATGCTTACTAGAGCTGTACAATGTATAACTACAACTTGTTTGACTGTGCTTCTAATAAAACTGTGTGTGTGTGTGAGTAGGTTTTCAAGAACCTGCAGCTCTTCATGGAGAATAAGCAGGGTGCCGATGATCTCTTTGACCGTCTTAATGTGAGTAACGTCTAGTATAACAAGTTGAAACTATAGGATTACACTTTTGTAGTAGCTTGGGAGATATTATACTGTTCTGTTATATTCGCTGCTACATTTGAAACCTATACAGTAAAACCTCCATTTAACGGACGAATACTTGGTATTGCCTGCGAATTCTACCAAACACTTTGAGGCCGAGCTGAAAGACAACGATGTCCAGAGGCTGACCATCGTGCTTCGGAGAATCGCCAAGAAGAAGATGGACGAATAGGGGGGAGAGGATGTCTGAATTCTGTTAAATCTCGATCATTATTTGACAATCTTATATATAGAGTAATGGGTATATCTTCTAACAACTTATATATTATTAATACTATTAAACAGATTTATACATGTATCTAATCGCAGCAGTAAAAACATGTAAAAACTGTAATGAATCGAGCCGTGAAAACCCACATCAGTACATTTCTATTATTTCCAATGCAGACTGCTGTCTCGGATGTAGAGGACCTCATTGCATTGCTTCCCAAGTCCATTGAATAGAGATGCGTTAAATGGAGGTTTTACTGTAATGTTTAGTGAAGCTGTTGCTATATATAGTTTTTTTCCCACGACTCTTTCATGACAGACTTCGATCCTGAACAAGCACCTTCAGGAGCTGATGGATGGGCTGACTGCCAAGGTTTTTCGAACCTACAACGCCTCCATCACCCTGCAGTGGCAGCTGAAAGAGCTCACCAGTCGTACGTTCGATCCCCACCCACTCCTCCTACTGTCTATTTACTCTACTGCCTCTAACAATAAGGGATTGTGGGTTCATGCCAAGTTAGTGAACTCCATCAAAACCATCTCAACTCTTACAGATTGCTGGCTAAAGGAATCTTGCTCGAGTCAAGGCAACCATTCGTGTCAGCTGCTCATGGCCTCATGGCTCGCAGCCGAGTAATGTATCGTCCCACCGATCAGCTGAGAAGCATGTCCAGTCAGCTCATAATTACCTAATGCTGGCAGGAATCCATGTCTCTACTATGAAAACGTTACACTTGTGCAAATCTCACAAGCTGGCCAATTCGTCTTGGAATGGGGCTTAATCGTTTGCTGTGGGTGGCTACCGTTAGTCTCGCGCGATCACTCGATTGTAACAAGAGTGTGTGATTGGTGTGTTAACGTGGTGCGCAGCGGATGACAGCGTCCCTGCCAAGATCCTGTCCTACAACCGGGCGAACCGCGCTGTGGCCATTCTGTGTAACCATCAGCGTGCCGCGCCTAAAACCTTTGAGAAGTCAATGGCCAACCTGCAGGGCAAGGTGAGCTGTCTTGGAGAACATTTGTGCTGTGAAAAGCATGTGTAGCAGGATGCAAGTGAGGCTTAAGAGTTTTGGTTTTCTGCTGGATGGCAGAAGTGGGTGCCTGCTGGGTGTCAAATCTAAGCAAACGCTAGCTAGCATCCATGAGGGCATTTACGTTCATCATTCTGTATTGGCCAATCTGGTGAAGTATGGCATAGTCAAATAATCCTCGTCGTCTACATGGTATGGGGCGGCCCTCATCCAGCAGTGGATTGACAAATGGGCTCTAGGTGCACAGTAATAATATTGTTCACTGAAACTTTAGGTGGCTTCTTCTTTGCGATTCTTCGAAGCGCGATGTTAAATTACAGTTTCCCATTTTTTAGGTGGCTGTAGTAAAAGTTAGTTTGACCATTACAACTTTATATTTATAATTTTAACGAACATGGCGAATTAGGGGCCAACGATAGTGTTTGATGTCATTGGGTGACTCCGAGTTTCAGGGAAAACGACCCATTTTTAATTCAAGTTGCTCCTGGGGTGCAGATTGACGGCAAACGGGAGCAGCTGGCTCTCGCCAAACGCGGGCTCAAGTCGGCCAAGACTGACCTGAAGGTCCGCAAAGACATCAAGAGCAAAAAGTGAGTAAAGTGGCTGTATGGCGCACAACTTCACCGGCTACCGCAAATCTGGTCTCGTGTGGAAGGCCTCAATTTGTTACTTCCACGTGGCAGTCCAAGACCACTGATGCAAATTTGTTAGCCACCATTAATTGCACACGATTTTGTACTTTACATCCCATTACTATCCCATTCATACTTAGGTGGCATTGGTGTTCTATAGTATAATAATAATAGCATTTATATAGCGCCTTTCACCCGAGGGTCACAAAGTGCTGCACAAAGCTGCAGAGACATGTCAACAACGACAGAGCACGGAAAATCAGCAACAATTTTTTTTGGGTTTTTTTTTTTATCCGAGCTGTGGAGAGAACGGCACAACAATAGCGGGGAGACAGAAAACTGAGAGTCCAGCGATAGCAACGAATTATAAGACAAAGGACAAAAGAAAATGCAACAGAGAAACTAATAATAATTCTACAACAACAAGGAGGGAACAAATGTCCCCTAGCAGACACAGATCGGAAGAGAGAGAGCCAACATCTCGGCACGGCACCGATAACCCACTCCAACAATCCAAGCCAGAGGAAGGAACGAATGCTTCCCAAAAGGTGCCAGAGGAAGGAATGAATGCTCCCAAAAAGGTGCAGGTATGAAGAGAGCCAACAACCTGGCACGACAGCGCCGAGCCGCATATTAATAATAATAGCAATTTATAGAGCGCCTTTCACCCGAGGGTCACAATGGTTCAGATACGTGCACGCTTTTGTTTTCGGCATTTGGTTTTGTGTGTGCGTTCACATTTGCCGATGTCTGGTGTAGTGTCAGCGTGGGTGCGTGCTGGTCACGTGGAGCTGCAGTGGCCACTAAGATTCTGGTCTGTTTGCGACAGGATCGTTGAGACACGCAAGAAGGCAATTGAGCGCATGGAGGAGCAGCTCATGAAGCTGGAGGTGACTGCTACTGACAAGGAGGAGAACAAGCAAATCGCACTTGGCACCTCCAAACTGAACTACCTGGATCCTCGCATCTCTGTTGCATGGTAAGAAAAGTAATAGTGTTACGTGTCACAAATTGTTTCCATCCGTAGAGCATGTTAAGTTGAAATGTTTATGAGCTGTTTTCCCCGATAAATGCAGTTGTACAGGAATGCTTTTGCCCCTTTTGCGTGTGACTATTTGGAATTAACACTCCCAGCTGATTAAAGCCACAATTAGGAACGGGATTTGTTTACAAACCGATCTAGGTGAGTCGCCCTTGTGTGTGTGTGTTGCTCAAGGCTTTGCATCCCTGTTGCGTGAGAGTGCAGGTGCAAGAAGTTTGGTGTGCCCGTGGAGAAAATTTACAACAAGACTCAGAGAGAGAAATTTGCCTGGGCCATTGACATGGCAGAGAAAGACTTTGAGTTTTAGACAAGAGCTGGATTTTGTGAAATTACACAATGGTTTTATTGATCGCACCGATCCGTTTTAAACCTTGAGCTTTTTATATATATATATACCCTGCTTTGTCTGGAAATATGAACACTGCTCAATCCCATAATCGTACTTTTATCATGGAACCAATCTTATGGGCTTGAGTGGTGTTTTTTTTATAGATGTAACTTAGCCAAATTTGAAGACTAAAAGCAGTCACCAGTTAGTGACTTTAAGAATAGTCACACATGTTAATTGCATTAACCAGTGTGACTGTTTTTAAGTCACAAAGTAATAACATTTGTTTTAATTTAGCAGTGTGGGGAAGCTTTTGTTGCTTTTTAAAATCCAAGCTGGGTAAACTTGGCACAAAAAAGCTAGTCATTTCATATTTTTTAAACATGAAATATTTCAAATCAGTTCTTAACATTTGCAATTAAATTAATTACAAAATCCATCCATCCATCCATTTTCAGAAACCGCTTAATCCTATACAGGGTCGCGGTGAGCCGGAGCCTATCCCGGCAGACACAGGGCGCAAGGCAGGGGAACACCAAGGATAAGTCTGTAACCCTCTTAGTGATGTTTTAGTGCTATTTAAGTTTTTAAAACTGTGAGCCCTTTGCGAGTTTATGGATTATGAAATATTTTATAGTTTGCAGAATATTGTACAGTTAAACCTCGATTGTCCATAAACTGGGTTTGGGGTTTGTGTTTGTGATCATGCTTTGCATATACAGCTTGTTAAACGCTTTCAAGGATTATTGAAGCCCACTTTTTTGTTTTCAAATCAATTGTGTGGATTATACAGTACTCTACAGTGTAGGATCATTTTGTTGAATCCACTTCATGCCGAACACGAACCGCCCTTTTGGAGAGCACCAGGGTCTGCATGGATGTTCTCCTAAGATGTATTATGTACACCCGGCAGACGGACAATACTTGGAGCAACAGAGGAGCATCTTACCATGTGTTCACGAGATGGACAACAAGATTAACGCCCCCCCCCCCCCCCCCCCCC
>JAZEWU010000022.1:2769633-2780414 GCA_036362915.1 Geotria australis
CCCCCCTGTATAGGCGCAACAGAAATCTGCCTTACTTCATTTGGAAAGTATGCCTGCCGATTGCCGACTTGAAGCACAGGTGGCTGGTCTGGCTTTGGCTGGTGCTTGTAGAATTTTAAAAAAGGCAGGTGTGGCCATAATGGTTTGGCGAGGAGCTTGCTACGTGGCTATGGTGCTGGATTTGCGAGCCTAAGTGTGTGTCTTGTGTGTCTCTGCCCATTTTGACCAAGCCAGCCGCAACAAAATTGAACAGACTTGGATTTGGGGTGATCACACATGCAATTAATTTAATAACGTTGAACATAACAATAAATCCTCCATAACTCTGTAAATATTGCTGCAGGATCAACACAACGGTACAGAGACTGTCCTTTGAGCTCAAGGAAGGCATGAATGGTAGTAGTGTGTTTTTTAAATCGCGGTCCACAAGCTGAAAGTGCTATTGTGCTATACACATGAATGTTGGTATCATGGGAGTCTGTAAACCGGGCCTTTATCGATGAGTGTTGTCACTCCGAATGGAGCTACATTAACATCGCTTAAGAATTTGCTGTACCGTTTTCTCATTTTACAATTTTATAAAGTTTACGGTGGTCACCATGTGCATAACAAAAAATGAAATGTGATGAATATGACTGATGCCCAGTGTTCAGAACACAGGTCGAGTTGGGTCTAACATCATATAAATATATACACATCACTGCTAAGATTATTTTACTGTCCTTTTGCTTTGAATAAAAAAGCCAGTGCGAGTCATGCGTATGGCGTTGGTCGCATGAAACCACAGTCCCAAGTATGGTTTTGCTGCGCGATTAAGAAAGAAACGTTTATTCTTGCTGTCCAAAAACAACCAAATTTTGTGTCACGAACGGTTTAAAACACTTGCCTACGTCTGAGTGGTGTTATGTTATTTTGTTTTGCTCAGAATTTCAGACGAGCGGCCACCGTGTGGTGGGGATTCTCATTGCTAATTTTGGCAATGGCCTCGATTTACACGGCGCAGTTTTGTGGCAATCTGTCGCTGGTCGCAGAAAGCGTTTCTACAATAGCTAGCCTTGGGTTAAGAGAGCTTGAGCTGGTTTCAACCACTGGGTCTTGTCACTCGCAACAGTCGCAATTTAAACTGCAATGGACGCAGGTTTCCTGATTGGACACAAATTCAGGGTGGACAAGACTGCCGTCGCTACAAAATTGCACGGAGCTGTGTTTTGAGTTTTGTTTCCGCCTCGATTATTAACCTTCAGGTATTCATGCGCGTGGACCCGCTTGCTCGTGTGCTTGCATAGGAAGAAACGGATGCTTTGTCTTCGCTAAAGATGCACGTTTGGATGTGGGAAATAATATCCACTTTATTTATGAGATCGAATGAAGGTGGGCAAAATCTTTAGTGGCTGTGTTCTTAAATGATCCTCAGTTATGAGTGTGGTTGCGCGTCTCATGTGCCTCACTGAGAGAGGTCGTGCTGTCCTGGGACGTGGCTGGATATTTTGTTGTCCCTTTTGCTGTCTTACGTTTTTGAACCATATGAGTGTTTAGTGGGGTCGTTTTATTTTCCTGTGTTTCTAAGAATAGCCTCCTAGCTTGTGTGCCTGAATGATTGCGATGGCTCTGCACGATTGAATGGTGATGCCGTGTGGTTGTGATTTTTACATCTAGAGCTTTGATAATAGGTGACGATTCTGCCGTGAGAGTTTTGGCCGACTTTTATTTTGTTGGGGCGTGTTGGGGTCGAGTGAAGAGGTCGACACAGGGACGGGACTGAGCCAGTTGGCCAACTTTTTTTTTTTACGATCAACTGCGCAGCCCTTTGACTTGGCCATATTGGCGTGCCATTGTGTGAGCTGCTTTGCTTTAATTTACACACCGACCCCTTAAAGTTGTGTGTAAAGCAACACGACAGACATTGGTGTACCGCTGTGGGTCATTGTTGTTAATCCACCGCCGTCAGTCACGCTTGCTGTTAAGTACGTGGTTACGCAGCTCATACTAAAGAATCGTGTGTGAACGCCGCCACTTGCTGCCGGCGATTGTTATGAAAACGTCCTAAGGCCAATAATCACTGCGTGTTTCACTTCATTTTTTGAGTACCCCCCCCCCGCATGGAATTGTATGCAAACATATGCGCGGCAGGCCACCCACACAGCTTGACTTGACACTGGACCAATGTTGGAGAACATTGTTAATTCCAAAAGTTGGCCCTCTGTGCAGCGTGTTTCGACTGAGCTGTAACGATGGCACATTGCAGCTGGATGAGTGTGGGATGGGTGGGGAGACGCCTCTGTTCAGAGTATGGTTTAAAGTGTGTTCCTTAGATGCTACCGAGAGGGGCACAGGCTAATTAAATACTGTATACTCTATAGGTGATGCGCGCATTTTTAATAAATAAGTACTGTGATCAAATCCTCCTGTCGTCCTTAACTGCCGGTGACATGCCACTACACATTTTGAACAGGAAATATAAGAGGAAACGCATTATGTCTCAGGGGATCAAGGTAGAAGCGTTCACGTCGCGATCCCTGTCAAGTAATACTTGGTATTACCTGCAAATTCTACCAAACACTTCGAAGCCGAGGAGCTGAAAGACAAAGATGTCCAGAAGCTCGACAGATGCCAGAAGCCCCTCAGTCTGGAGCAAGAAGAGAGGCCAATGCCCGCCTTTAGGGTCAGCACTGACTATTATATCTCTAAATGTTGAAGGGCTGTCTGCAACTAAAGAAGGAATTGTTGCAATGGGAAACTGTCATATAACCATCACGCTTCGAAGAATCGAATCATTATGTCTCAACATGTGAATAATAACGTTACATGACATTAGCCTCTGGGCTTTCCAGAGCAATATTGTCTTGTTTTAAAACGCAAACTCTAGTCCGGTTTACACCTCCTGGGTCTCGGCAGAGTAAGGCGTGTTAAACAAATGCTGCTGGATTAGTGTGTTATGACAAGAGAACTCTACATTAAACGTGGAGACCCCGCTCAAGGAAAAAGGCAATGCGGATGAAAGGGATGTCTGGTCCACTCTCCTTGGACTGCTGTCACCGCGACCCTCACCAGGACAAGCGGTTTAGAAAATGGATGGATTAAAATCAAACACTATAATCAGAAAATCATTATTTTTCCGGATTAATGTCGAGGAGCAACAAGTCCGGACCATTTTTGATCTTCGGGGTCTCACTTGGGTCGTCATGGTTATCACCATTCTTTATCAATCCACTAAATGCCTCGCCACGTCATTTATTGGGGTTGCTTGGCTATACGGTACCACGCCATGATGGAGGGAGAGCCGTAACTGTTTCAGATATCTCTGGCCACTAATTGTTGACACCTGATGAAGCTGATTGCAATCATCAGCGAAACGTATTTCATTGTAAACTTTTGTACATCTGACAAACCTTACAAATTGGCTGTGTCGGGTGGAGGCGGTTTTACGACATTTCTTACGTGGCCCAACCCTCTACAGGGTTAAGCGGTTTCTGAGAATGGATGGATGGATTAGTTTTAAACAGAAATGAATGAGCAAAGGAAAAATAAGTTAGGGGTCGGTTACATTGGGGTTACAAGACGTCTGGACCACTCCGTAGATAAGATTCACTGCTACAGGTTTAACATTAGACACTTTCACATTTGTTTAAAATCATAGTACAATATGAGGACATGGCTCTAGTGTTCCGTTTTTTTTTGCGAAACCCTACATCTGATATGCAGGTGTTGCAATAAGCAAGGATTGCAGCACGGTGGCGCAGTGAGTATTTGCTGCGGCCTCACAAGCAAGAAGGTGGACAGTGGAGGAGGGTGACACAGAGGGGGAGGGTGACAGACGGAGGGTGACAGAGTGGGGGGTGACAGGGGGGAAGGAGGGTGACAGACAGAGAGGGGAGGACAGTGGCGCTACAGTCTGTTTACTGTACATCTTCTTCTTTGCGATTCTTCGAAGCACGATGGTCAGCCTCTGGACATCGTTGTCTTTCAGCTCGGCCTCGAAGTGTTTGGTAGAATTCGCAGGCAATACCAAGTATTACCTGACAGGGATCGCGACGTGAACGCTTCTACCTTGACCCCCTACTGTACATCTTCTTCTTCTTCTTTGCGATTCTTCGAAGCGCGATGGTCAGCTTCTGGACATCGTTGTCTTTCAGCTCGGCTTCGAAGTGTTTGGTAGAATTCGCAGGTAATACCAAGTATTACTTGACAGGGATCGCGACGTGAACGCTTCAACCTTGACCCCCTACTGTACATGATACAGTGGAAGTGGGATTTCCCGGCAGTGACGTACTCGCTTCAACTAACTTCCTTGTACTAGTTGTGATGCGTTGAGTTAACTGTTGCGTATTGCTGGCATCTTACAGGTTAGTTACAAACCACCTGCAGCAGCGCAGGCCATGCTCTTTCCACTGCTGGAGTAGCGAAACCGTCTTCTCCTGCTTCGCGTCGTGACCGGTGAGTGATGAGAGTTGGCGCCAATCTTCGTCGGTGTATCGGGAGTTATGGCGGCAGCGGCGATGCGTTGAGGGGAGTGAGGCCTTAAACATGTTCATCCAGCAGTGGATTAACCATGGTTTTCGATGGGGAAGATGACGATGGTTTTCGATTGTGCGCATGCTGATGCCAGTTTTTGGTGAAGATGGATATTGTAGAAGAGAGATGGCGGGGTGAGAGAGGATCGTAAGAGATTCTAGTAGCTTAGGGTAAGGGAGGCTTTCATCCAGCAGTGGGTTGACCATGATTTCCGATGGTGGGGAAGATGATGATGAGGATGATGACAGGCTTTGGTTGAGATGGATGCTGCGGCAGAGAAATGGCCGGTGAAAGAGGATCGTCAAATAATGGAGACTCGGGGTCAGTGAGGCCTTCATCCAGCAGTGGATTGACCATGGCTGCAGGTGATGCTGTGATGTTTTTTTATGTTCCCCCTCCCCTTCCCGGATTCTACTCCAGGCATTTAGCTCCTGAACATATTGTCAGTCCGACTCGGCTGCCTTTCTGTGTGGAGTTTGCATGTTCTCCCAGTGTCCGCGTGGGTTTTCGCCGGGCGCTCCAGTTTCCTCCCACAGTCCAAATACATTCTGCGACGGACTAAATTTCACCCAGTGCCCTGTGATGGAATGGCGACCTATCCTGGGTATAGCCCTGCCTTGCGCCCTGTGTCTGCCGGGATAGCCTCCGGTTCGCCGCGACCTAGGCAGCATATCTTTGGACTGTGGGAGGAAACCGGAGTACCTGACTGTGAAAACCCACGCGGACACAGGCACGGGGAGAACATGCAAACTCTAAACAGAAAGGCACCCCACGTGGCAAATCGAACCCAGGTCCTTGCTGTGAGGCGGAAGCGCGTCTTACTGCGTCGCCGTGGCTGCTGGATGGGGCCTCCCTAAGCCACTCGCATCTCCCACAATCTTTACATGATTTCTACGACACAAAAAACACGCGAATTGTCGTTAATTCATTTAATTTACGAGATAATCTCCATGTTTAATTGTTCACGAAGCATGGGGAGATCACAGGCGTGGGGAAATGTAGCCATGGTCGTTGAGTACAATAAACGCCTGACATGTGACGGTGTGTGGCGTTACGTAATTTTCCGGGAATTTGGGAATTTCCCCACACACTTGGGCAGCACGGTGGCCCGGTGAGTAGCGCTGCCGCCTCACAGCAAGAAGGCACCCGGGTTCGAATCTCGGCTCGGGTGCCTTTCTGTGTGGAGTTTGCATGTTCTCCCCGTGTCCGCGTGGGTATATTAAGAATCCCAGAGGTAGGCCACAACTGTGTGGCAACCTACAATTTCACCTGCATGCCACTGTGTTCATTTTTCAGGTGACCTTTTGGTGAGTCAGCATGGTGGACAATGACACATTTTTGCTGGATCCCAGGGACTTTTCAAAGAAAAAGTTGGTGGGCAGAGGGCAGTATGGCGAAGTGTATAAGTGTACGCACACACAATTTGGCAACGTGGCCATCAAGCAGGTGTGGAGTGGATTCATACCAACCGACGATCAATCGTAAGTGGTGCATCATTCTTATGTTGAATTTTGACCACAAACCTGTGCCCGATTAAGCTCACTGGCATAATGGTGATGGGGCTGTGGTGTGAGATAGGTAATAGACACTTGAGTTTGTAGATAAATGTAGATGTATATCTCTTTTGGCAATTCCCTGAGAGAAGAGGGCCTCTCCAAACTGCGTCGTGAGGGTTATTTGACCATCCTGTAACAGTGCAGGTTGGTGAAGGTGGGAAGCATACACATTGGAACATGATGTTTTTGCTCTGAAGAGCTGCTCTTTCGGGATAGCCTTGTAGTTAACTTAAAGAGTGATTATTTTTTTTCTTCATATATTCCGTACATTTGCAAGTGAGAGTAGTGGGAGTGCCCTCCTTCCAAATGTGTCCGATACTTCACATTCCAAAGTCACCTTGTTTCCTCTGAGCTGGTCAGCCGGTGCCAACCCTGCAGATGAGTTTAGTTGTGGGAGGACACCGCAGAACCTGGAGGAAACCCGCACAGAATTTGGAGAACACAAACCCTGCGTAGGAAGGTGTGCGAGGCAGGTATCCAACTGTCTCGGGCAGGACCTTCTTTCTGTGAGGCACGGAAGTTACTACTGCTTCACCCTGCTACTGGTAGCATGAGAAAGTAATTGCTGGGCTGAACCCTTACCTTTCTTACCATAATTATCTGCGATGGCCCATGCACGCGTTTTAGAGTTTCCACTGTGAAGGCAGAACTTAGTGTTTTGGAAAATGTCTTTAAATAATGGTTTGTCAGTGTCAAAAACACCTTCAAGTTTCATCCCAGTGGCTGCTAGTTCAAGGTGTTGTCAGTGTTGTGTTCACAAAATACCTTTGGTAGATGTGTAACAATTAACCTCTTCAGTTTTGCGAATTGTTATGATTTTAGGTTACTACTGTCTGTTCAATGAACAAGTCGATATTTTTTTGATGTGCCGTCTTATTTGTGTTTGTTTTATACAGTTAATGTCTGTCCTGTCTCATTTGCTCCATTAATGTACATCCTATGCTCCAAACGTTTTTCGTTTCACCTCCCACGTTGGAGGCATATTTCACCTAATAAATATGATGATGATGTGCTCGTCAGGCAAATGCAGAGCCTCAAGGACGAGGCCAACATAATGCGGAAACTGAAGAACAAGTACATCGTCGAGCTGTTTGGCATCATCCTGAAAGACGATAACTGCTCCCTCGTTTTGGAGTACATGTGCAACGGAAATCTGTTAAATTTCCTGAAGAAGGGGGTATGCCTGAAAAGTACTTTCAATACCAGTGTGCTGTATGGATGTGTTTTATTATATAAATCGCTATTATATAAATCGCTATTATTATCATTACCTAAAGAGGCAAACATTGGATTACAGATAAAATCTGTTAGTACCAATACGCAGTAGACTATTTTTACACATAGTTTCTCTCAACTATAGTACCTTACATTTGTTCCAGCATACCACAGTGTTCTTAATGGCAGCAGAATAAACGTCTTTTGGATGGTCTGTGAGCCATGACTTCACCAACAGCTTTTACAGTCTTGTCACTTTCAAACCACCTTCACTGAATTCCATCTTGTCATGGATTGTTAAATTAGCTTTTTACACACGGCTTGATTTCCAATGGTCATCTAAAATGAACCGCGCAACTCAAATCACATTGGCTGTAGCTGAATCGTCACCTGGGCCTGCCGCTGCTGTCACCGTAGCAAACAGGTTCATTTCTTGTTGCATCCATTCCTCCAATTTGTAAACATTGCAATGATTCATACAGTTGCTGACATTGCAGCTTCATTCATTGACATAATCTTCGATCATCTTCCATCGTGCAGCAGATTATGAAATATCATACCTAATTCTGTGCGCAGGCTTTTCAAAACCATGCTGACATCGTCGTACAAAACACCATTATACTCCATGGACAGTGGCCACAATAAACTGTTTTCTAATTTTATGCATTACCGATCATTTTATTTTCCGTGTGCAAGAAACTTGCTCTGTTGGAGGCTGTCCATAGAGCAAAAGGTCAAATATTGTATTTGTCATTATCATAAGAAACAATTTTCCACAAGGGCTACATCTTCCCAAACCCACCACATAGAAGTATCAACAATCTCAATTTTGTGATCACATTTCTTATTCGTGGCACTATTATTTTCATGAAGAAGGTAAATTGTAAAGCTATGACATGTATTTACCCTATACAAGGTTCTCTTTGTGAACTTCATTTCTGGTACTGTTTTTTGTTTGCAGAATCAAAACGTTCCATGGCCCCTGCGTGCTAGGATCATGCTAGAAGTGATTCAGGGCATGCTGTACGTACACGGCCGCAAGATTATTCACCAGGACCTCAAGCCAGAGAATGTGTTGGTGGACAACAACTTCCATGCCAAAGTAAGCTTGTGCTATCACGCCTGCAGGTGTGAGCTTCGGTTAGTGAACTGAGTATCTGGTGTGATGTGTGATTGACGACTGAACTATGGAAAAATTAAGCCAGCCAGACATGGTGCTGGTCTCATTGCCGACTCTTATTGAATTTAAAAAGCATGCATGTTAAACACCACCTCGATAATATTGGCTCTGCACTTAACTTGGCTAAATTCCAAATCTTAAAATGTAAAATATAATTTTAAGTGGCCAAGTGGGTGAGTAAATGCTGCCGTTTACCGTGTGTAGCAGAGGTCATTTAAAGGGTCTTGGAGGTAGTTTTGTGAGATCTGCTTTCGGAGATCATTCTTGAACGGCCTTTCAAAGGGATGCTTTGAGTTGAAAATAAGATATAGTTAAGGAACATTTTTACAAATGCATAAATAGATGTTTCAAAATGTACTTTTTGTCTACAGATAGCGGATTTTGGAGTGTCAGTATGTCAAACCTGGTCACGACTCGGCAAAGCAGAGCAGTGCAGTAAAAGCATTACCATTCATGACGAGAAGAAGCGGGGAATGGGCACTGTGGCTTACATGGCCCCAGAAAGGGCTGACCCCAACCTTCCGGCAACCGAGAAGTCCGACATGTACAGCTTCGCAATCCTCACCTGGGTCCTCATCACCCAAAGGGAGCCGTATGAACGTAAATGCCCAATGCATTCATAACCTACGTGCATATTGTGTCTTGAGAGATGTCCATGAGCAGTTGTAGCGCATTGCCATTATACAGTGCTGTGTAAAATGTGGCCACGGGCTATTGTGGTCAGACCGCTTGACTCGCAAACAGCAGGTTACGAGTTCAAATCTTGGACTCTACCCGGCAACTCTGTGAATTTAATGAAGTGAGTATCACTTTGCGGAAAGTTCAGAGTGGTTGTCCTATGGACAGACTATTGCGCACGATAGGAGGATGTACGTTTCACTCCTGGCTCAGGGCCTCCAATGAGGTAAACACTGCTGCATGCTTTAATGTAATCAGGGACATTTTGATGGACACCACCTGTTTCTCTCTCAGATTTTCAAGGTGGAGATATTACTTCGCACATCGTGCTGATGAATCACGCTGTGCAAGGAAAAAGGCCTGACATGGCCCTGATACCGCCCGATACACCTTACACGATGGTCAAGTTAATGGAATCCTGCTGGACACAGAAACCTGAAGAACGTCCGAACTTCCCAGGTGAGTGAAATTGAATGGACAGACCGACCGTGTATACATTGGCATATTGTACAATGAAGATCAGGCCATAGCCTAATCTCACGATGAGTTCTGTGTCTTAAGTATGACATTTTTTAAACAATTATTTAAAACATCGCATGTCAGTAAATGTTAATCTTACATATTATTATTGTATCTTCAAATGGCTAAAAAAAATAAAACCTCTGAATGCTCCTTGAACGAAACAATTCCACACTTGTTGATTAAATTTGGGGAATTGTACTTAAACATGGACCACCTAGAGGTGCCTGATTGGTTCAAGAGATCAGAGTGCTGATATGATACCACTGAGACCCTGGGTTCTAATCCAAACAGCTGGCTGTCTGTGATTAAACCGGTTTCTCAAGTGTAGTGAATTATTGGTCTCAGCCCGGTCATCACAAAAAAAAACCAAGTGTGGTTCTGCTCTTAATTTGGATACATTCCAGCTTTTAGAATTAAGAATAACAGTTTGGTGAAAAGTGCTGCTCCCTACTGTGTGAACCAGAAGTCCATTGAAGGGGTCTCGTAGGTAGCTCTGCTTTCACAGGCCGTTTTGTCACACGAAAGGTTCGACTGCTCTGGAGACGTATGCCAATGTAACTTCATGTCATCTCATGATGTGACGCCAATAGACAATCGGGGAAAAAGATAAAGAATGGAATGTGGGATGCCTGACAGGGGAAATGAATGGTGTGGGTTGCTTTAAACGTATACAGAATATTTACAATCAGAATTGGCTTTTGTTTTTTAGCAGCCTGATAGACAAAATGCGGATTTAATCCTTTAAGATGGGTATTGATTGTGGTTATCCCAAAATGATTGATTCTTTTAGATCTGACGTGACGTCACGAGGGACGCTTGCCGTGTTTTCACGTGCAGCTCTCATATTCGCCGATAATTCTTCGAATTTTCCTCTAAAATATAACTCAGCACTTGATTCAAGCTGTTGAATTTTTATTTATTGTCAAGCTATTGTTGAGTTTGGGTAATTGCCGTTATTTTGTTTTATTTTGTTTATAGTGTTAGCCTTGTAACTTGCGGCGGCCTTGTCTAGCAATTAAGCCCTACCCTTTCCTGAAAATCACTGCATATCTGGGTGTCTGGCCTGCTCAACACTCGCCATCGTCAATACAGTAACGCACGGGAACATATCATTTCTC
>JAZEWU010000022.1:2780514-2809001 GCA_036362915.1 Geotria australis
GCTTGACTCTCAGTTTATCTGTCCTGATGTTACTGACATGCCGTTCTCTCTACAGCCTTGTGCAGCGCTTTGTGACCCTCGGGTGAAAGGCGCTCTATAAATGCTATTATTATTATTATTAAAAAGCATTTTTGGTAATTTAACCATATTGGATGTAGAAAACTAAACAAATTCGCTAGAATGTAAAATATCCTAAGTGGGCTACTCAGCAACAAACACACTTCCCAGGAATATTTTATCCATTTTAATAATAATAATAGCATTTTATATAGCGCCTTTCACCCGAGGGTCACAAAGCGCTGCATGGTTTAAAATGCTGTGTTTTGCCATCAACGTTATCAATTTCCAAGGCATGTCAAGCCGCCAAGAGCAATGGATGAGAAGACCACGGATACACTTAATCTTTTAAATAAAATAAATAAACACTTCGTCTTGTAATAGACTATTTTTTAGATTAATAAGTGATGATTACATGCTTTTCTCACATAACCTCTATACATTTTGGTTTTGCAGAGTGCAAAGACATGTTTGAGCCTTTTTATAACGCTAGTTATAAAGTTCAAATACCTGCGACTGTGACCGAAATGAAAAGTCTGCTGGTAAGAAATAAATACTTATTTACAAACATGGTTGACCAGTCTGCCGCTATCACACGTGACTAACTCCCATCGCGCGCATTTTCTCCGGGCGCGTTGCACCCGTTGATTCGGAGGCGCGGAGCCCTGCTCAGTCGGTTTGTTGTGTTCATGTCAGTGTTGATTTTTTTTCCACTTGTTGCAAACAACGAATTGACCAGTGCTGCCTTACAGTTATGAATAACAGTGGTGACATCATATGCTACCATTCTAATTCTAAGATTAAAACAAAAATACATGGCTTTGTCAAACCCTTGCTCTGATGTGGATTTTCTTGCTAGTCATAGACAGTCCTGGATTGAGGTCATTTAGCTCTTCCTGTGCAATAGGCCAAGCCAGCATCTTCAAGGCCTCCCATGTTATTGGTTATGACTAACTATCCTCTCTATGTGCCCCCTTGACAGCAATACGGCTACTGTCAGCTCTAGCTGCTGGACATGAAAGACCTGATTTAATGGTGCTTAGCAAGACCGTGGCTTGACCGTTGGTTCATTATGGCAATACGTTAGGAGGCCTTGATATCTGTGCTAGTGTGTGTGGCTCACTTAGAGAGTTACCGACAGAGTCGGAATACTGGGTGGTGCCTGTTTGATGTGAAAGATAATCTGGGACTCGATGGATGGCAGCAGGACACACCCCATATGTACTGTGTGCTCTTTCAGGATGTGTCGAAAATGCGTCTGAAGATGTCAAACCTGCTTCTCGAAACATCATCACAATCTTCTCAGCTGGTGCAATCCGGTGAGCCGACGTCACATCTGTGATTTTTGTACCAAATCTTTTAAACAATTACCGTAAAATCTCGACTATTTATCCGCACTGTTTTTTCACCAGAAAGTCATGTTAAAATGAGGGCACGTATTCTACATAGGTTCATCTAAACTATTTTATTTGAAACGAATTGGCAGTATCTAAACTACTGGTAAAAGTGTTATTAATTCTTAAACGCAAAAGTCACCGTAATTTAATAATTTAATCCGTTGAACTCGCTGTTGTCATCTTCAAACTTTTCCAGCACACACAACAGTGAATGCCGGGGCCTTCGATCTGTCTGTTGTTTCCTATTGTACCGCGAATTACAGCTGTAGGCCTAGAGACGCCGGCTTGGAACTTTTTTTAATTAAAGAAAATTTACCAAATTTGAAATTATGTGTGCATATTACAGATAGGATTAGAACTTGTTTTATATTGTGATGAATCTCAAAGTTTGGGGTGCTTATTATAGTTGAGATTATACGATAAGTGGAAAATATGGCGATAGGTTTTTATAAATATTTCTTGGTTAGTATACATGTCGAGAAATAAGCAGTGGCTGGTGATGTCGAGTTTTGTGGTCATTATCAATTTCACCATGCCTATAAAATGGCGTGCGCTTCATTGTCACTTTGGTAGTTAATGTAATGTCAAAGACAACGATGTCCAGAAGCTGCCCATCGTGCTTTGAAGAATCGCAAAGAAGAAGAAGAAGCAATTTCAGCAGTTGCTTACCTTTCCCATGTTTATTTCCACCGGAACTAATATACTTGCTTATGTTTGCTCTCCCTAGTCTCCAGTAAGATGGACATGTTTTACCTCCATGAGCTCGACGTCCATTCAAAACACCTCTGCTCCTGCTAAATTTACATATTTCCTAATTGACAGTGTGCACAGGGTAACAACAAAAACTGAAAGTGCCTTTCTCCCAAGTGCATACATGTCACTGTGACTTTTAGAAACAAGCCCCATTGATGCTCGTCTACATACGTGCGCCCCCTTGACAGTGGAAGAACGCTGTGGCTAACCACCCCTTGTGTTTCGGGACTTTGCATGTTCGACAGACGAGCGTGGGGACAGTCGTTCCAGTAACAGGGATTCGCAGGAAATGGAACCCAAGACCCTAGTGATTGATGATGAGCTCTCCTTCGACTGCCACACCGGACCCATGGAGGACGAAGAGCCCACGTGAGTGGAGCCCCTTGCTCCTTGATATAAACTAGAGTTTCCTGCCGCAGTTTGGTGATTTAATCATCAGTTTATGCCATTGTTAGCTAACACTGAAATCACATGAATGAAATTCCGAACAATCTTAAGGTGATTCCATACATCTTCCGCTAGAAATTAGCATTTAACTTGAGCATTTGTGCATTCTTTTCTCTGTTAGGCCTGTCTATGCATCTGAAAATGCTCCCATTCTGGTAAAACCTGGTGACGAACATGGCTACCGTGAAAAACATATGCCTGAGAACCACCGTCAGCCCGGCATCAACCAGGAGCCAGATCTCGCTGCCATCATGAACAGGAAGGTATCAAACAGGCCGTTTGAGGAACAAGAAGAATATCAACGACCGGAGCCTGTCCTTGCGGGTTATCATCCGCTGGAAACCACGTCATCAGATCGTGAAAATTATGAGACGCATCGCAGCTCACGGCTTCCGTTTGCTGAACAGCAGGCCTCGTCGGGCGCGTGTTCCGAGTGGCAGATGCGACCGAGCGGGTCGGCGCGGCAGTTGGAGGATTCACAGCGCAGCACCGCGACACCTGCCGCCACCAGCCGTAATCCGCAGTCCTCGCTGCCAAGCACAAACCTCTCGGCGCCATGTCAAGATATCAACTTTCTGGAGGGTCCAGCGAGTCTGAAGAGGACGGCCATCCCGAGCGGACCAATACCCGAGCAGCCTCGCACTGTCAGATCTCAGCAGCCGGCGTCAGCGGGCCCTATGGGCACGGGTGAGTTTCCACCCAGTTAAACTAAATAAACTGCCATCCATGCATTTCCTAAACCGCGTGTCCTGGTGAGGGTCGCGGTGGCAGCAGTCCAAGGAGAGTGTACCAGACATCCCTTTCCTCAGCAACAGATTCCAGCTCTTCCTGGGGGATTCCCAGGCGTTCCCAGGCCAGCCGAAGGATATCATCCCTCCAGCGTGTCCTGGGTCGGCCTGTGGGTCTCCGCCCAGTTACGCGCTTTATTATCGATACAAATAAAATTGATGTATGGGTTGTCACTGTTATTGTTATTACTAGCGGAGTACCCGCCCTACGGACGATCTTGTTCCAAGCGTGTAACGTTCTTCTGATGTCAGAGTAAAAAGTGAGAATTTAAAGTTGAAATCGTGTTCAAGCTTCATAAGAGTAATCAATAAGTTGGAAGTAAGGCTGAAATAAGACATGAAAGCCTTGGTGTTGTGCAGCAAAAATGTGCGCTTATGAAGGATTCGAAACTGGTACCTTAAGTATTTATATATATACACAACAACACTTGCTCCATTATATATAGATTATGGTTCAGTGAAAGTGAAGAGCCAAAATAAGACAATTAGCAGGAGACACTACATGATTAGCCTAATATTGTGACCTTTACTTTACATATGCAAAAATGTGAAGACCATAATGTAAGGATAATTTATGCATTTTACTTTGTTGTTTAGCTTAACTTTCCTTTGTTTCTTCCTCTGCCCATTCAACTGCATGCTTCTGCACTCGCTATTGGATGGTGCCACAGGACGTGTTCCACAAAAACATGTGCCTCCGCCACCAGTAGTAGACTTTGGTAAATGGCCATTTAATATGTCGTCTCAGTCATCTGGACAAAGCATAGCCTCTCCAGGTAAGATACCTTCATTTCATAATTTCTCTCCATAGTTGTTTTTTTCGGGATAGCCGTGTCATGTGTTATATCTCCTTTGCGACGTTTCGCCTCCCACCCTGCGCAGGGTCCTACTAGGAGGGGGGTTGGGGGGGACAGAAAAGGCAATGTACCCCCGGGGACTACAGCAAAGCAAAACTGGAAAAAGTTCAAAGCAGTCTAAAGAACACAGGGAGCACAGGGAACCTAGGAGGAGAGGTATGGCAAAGATCATAGGGATGCAGGCTTAACAATGTAATGCTTTTGACATCAGAGCAACACAGATGGCACATTCTAATTGCACTGCAGATAAATATATATCACAACACGTTCAGTTGAAGTCAGAAAATGCATGAAGATGCCTCCAACTTGGGAGGCGAAATATCATGAAGGAGAGAGAAGGAATGCTTGACCCAAAAGAACAACCATGCAAAGCAGTTCTCATACATCGAGTTGTGAAAACCTACATCAGTAGAGACCTTAATTTCACAATGTTGTGGAGTTGGCCAGCATTGCCTCTGCTTGTCACGTATATTCTTTGATGTTAATTTGATCTCAGAACTAAATTTAATCTGTTGTGCAGCCTGTCGCCATTTTATTTTCTTGAATGCGATCTTCCTTGACAATGCCTCTCACCCGAATGTCACGTCACTGGGGCACCACAACAAATTGTAGAACGCACTGTGAGGGCACGTGTGCGAGTCACTCTTCCCCTGAACCCTCGGCTGTGTGTCCAACTTAGACATTGATTTATAGAGGCTACTTGGTTCATAACCACACAGAAGAAAACACTTCACAATGCGTGTTGCCTAGATCTTTTCCAGATATTCAGCGTAAATAATATTTGTATGGAGGAATTGTAACAATTTACACTATGCTGTTGAGTTTTCATATCGGGTAAATAGCTTTTGGAGATAGTGTTATTTGAAAAAAAATGTTTCTTGGGAATGAGTAAAGTGGATGGTTATTGAGGTGTTCCTTTGTTGACGTTCCATCACAATAGGGATGTGTGGTGGTAACCTTTATGTGGTCCTCCCTGTTTCAGCTTGCTCTTTTGATTGTGGCATCAATTGCTTTACCACAGTCTAATGACATGCTGCTGCATAGGTTAATTGGCCTACGGACTAAATTGGGCCCGGTGCCCTGTGATGGGCTGGCGTCCTATCCTGGGTATAGCCCTGCCTTGTGCCTTCTGTCTGCCTGGAGAGACGTCCTCTCAGAATAACAAGCCCTTCACAATGTAATGAAATTCAAATTTAACACAGAAGTCTTTGACGCTGCTGAAACGCCAAATATGGTTTTCCCAGTTGGGGCTGAGTATCGAATATTGCTTCATCCATTGACATGCACCAATGCAAGCATCTTAACGGATGAATTGCACTCCGATCGGCTGCTCCTGAAGATGACCGCAGTAGTTAATAGATAACACTTGAGACAAGAAATGCTCAACGCGCAGTCCAACCCATAAAATCATACTTGGATATGCCGATTGAATTAACTTTGATTTCCATGACTGAGCCATTTGATTTAAACGGTTAACTTCGTGCTATTGTTCACTCTGTAAATACGCAGTCTGTTTAATATGTTTTCTTTGTTTCAGGTTGTGTAGTCCACGTTGCTAGTGGGAAAAATATTCAGATTGGAAATAACAATAAGATTATTATGAACTCTGGATGCAAAGTCAAACAACCGCCGATGCAGCACAAGCCCTCCAAGCAATCGCAGAGCAGCTCTAGCAAGCACCCCCTCCTCCAATCCTTCAAAGTTGCAGGTAAGGGGCGTTGTGGGTCAGCTGGTGCAATGTGTCAAGTTCTTAAACGAGATGGAATGTCTTGCTGCTCACCTCCGGGCCACTTTGTAATTGGTAGCCGATGCACATTTGGTAGAATCGTTCATTTATATAATTTGTGGTACAGTGGGTTTTCCTTATGGCAGAGGTGTTGGCGCTGAGTATAGGATTGCACGTTAGTGATGAATTTTGTGTAATGCGTAATCGTTTGTTACATTTATATGGTGCCTTATTACTTGGAGCAACTCTAGGTGCTGTACTGGATCAACTATATACATCATAATATCTGAGAATCATGAAACAGCTTACAGATGAGTCACTGTGAGTGAGCACTTGTAACAGTAAAACATTAACTGAGAATAGGGTTTAAATTGGATGAATATTGAAATCAAATCACCAGAATATGAACTTCTATCCTAGAAGGAGGAACCCATTTACCATGCAGCCATGAGCATTTGGCCCGTTTTATATCT
Source organism: Geotria australis (assembly GCA_036362915.1). NCBI lineage: Eukaryota > Metazoa > Chordata > Hyperoartia > Petromyzontiformes > Geotriidae > Geotria > Geotria australis. The sequence continues at coordinate 2,787,013 of JAZEWU010000022.1, forward strand.
ATAATATTAATTATAATAATTTTACATTTATAACGCGCACATATTCATTCAATGTCAAAGGTATTTATTCGACGAGAGAACGACGCAGAGGCGCAAGGAAAGCGCAGAGAGGTGGAGGAGGCAGCCAGGCGGTTTGCCGGCGCCATATTGCCACACACCGCTTCCTATATATAATGATGTTATCGGCCAACTAATTAATGAGTGTTGTTTTTTAAGTTGTGGGAGGAAACCGGAGAACCTGGAGGGAACCCACGCAGAACAGGGGGGAGAACACACAAACTCCACACAGAAAGGTGCCCAAGGCGGGAATCAAACCGCCTCGCGCAAGACGATTCTTTCTGTGAGGCGCGGATGTTACCACGGCGCCACCCTGTCCGCCAAGCTTATATTTTGAAGCTAATATTTTGTTTTTCCTTTTATTTGGGTCCATCATTTAAATCCGTTTTTTTACCTTCAAATGTCTCTGCTGACATTAACTTGCTGCCGCCCGGCAGGGATGACCCGGGCCGTCAACGATAACGACCTGCGCATCCTGACGATGCGCCTGAGCAATGACTGGATGCAATGTGCTCGTTTGCTGGGCCTGGAGAACGGAAAGATCGAAGCCATCCGCTATGACTATCACCGCGACGGGCAGCTGGAGATGATCGTACAGATGCTGAACATGTGGCGGCGCGCCCAGGGCCGTCACGCCACCATGAACGTCCTGGCAGAAGCGCTGCACCGTTGCGGTCGTTACGACATCCTGACTGCTTTGGATTCGGAATCGTAACCATCCGATCAAAATCCTATATATTCAATTGGTTCTTGGCGTGTGTGTGTGTGTGTATTAGGTGCTGCTGTTGGACGAACAGCTTGTTCAACCTGTGGGTAGGAAGGGGAGGAGGTAAATCTTTGTCTTTGTGGGATGTAGGTAGCAGTGGTGCAGTCTTAATACGCTGTCCTACGTTTGGAATCCAAAGCAGCCAGGATGTCGTAACGACCGCAACGGTGCAGCGCTTCTGCACCGTTGCTCGCAAATAGCAATTTCCTCAACAGTCTATTCTCGATTTCGATAAACAGGGGAACGTGTTGTAGGCAGTAAGGATGGGTGGTGCAATGTTTCACAAATTACTGTACATTTCTACCAAACAGGGATCGATTCCCAGCCATGGATGACATCAGCTACGCTTGATATCATAATCCCGGTACAGTGTTTAACCGTTGGCACTCATGAGACAAAGACGGCCAGTCATCGTGCTACCCACATAACACAGTTGGTTTCCAGTCTATAAATCTAAGAGGGCAACATCTTTGTATGCAAAATAGGGTTATTTTTGTAATCTCAAAGGTTTTCACATGGTATAAATTAATGTTCGTGTACACTTGTCTATAGTGTTTGTGGTTGGCTGCATTTCGTACTGGCTGAAAGGCAGGTCAGCTGACTGACTGAACATGTCATTCTTTCAGCAGGCTTTCTGTTTCTTCATATCCGGTCAAACTCGGTTACTGAGCCATTCATCCATCCATTTTCAGAAACCGCTTAATGATGATTATAATTGTTAATGCTGGTGAGTGATATCGGTTGATGCTGCACCATGCTGGTTTCGCACCAGACCAGTTCTCCTGCGACATTGCAGGTACCACTAGTTGGTTGAACAAAAGCTGAAGAAGCCACTGGCGTTGTATTATGGAACTCAAGTCCACCTGTGCACATCTCCCGAGACTGACGAATTCAAAATGTAGTTTTTTACTTTCAACCTGGAGGCACCAGCTGCCACTGGATATTGCTTATCGGGAAATAAGTGTATACTACATGATGAGAGTCCAACTTCAACTCCCTGACCATTGTGATTCAGTTATTGGTTACCTTTATGCCAGCATATGAGTTATGCAATGAAATTATCATGGAACAAAATAACGTTCGTTAAAATTATTTGAAAATGGAAATCAAGCCAGATTGTTTACCAACATGTAGCATTGTTTAAATCTACACTGTCATTGGCGAGTAGGTGGATTAACACCTAAGTAAAAAAAAATCTTATTAGATGTGTTATAAGGTTTTTTACAATTATGCAGCACTTATAACCATTGCTGATCTTTTATATGAATTATAGTAGCAATTTCAGGTTAAGGCCTTTTAACAATAACGGTGATTGAACCGATTAAGACTTGTTTCATTACTTTTTATATTAAGGTTATTGGATGTATAATCTGGGTTTGTGTTAATCTTGTTTAAAGAAATAAGAGTGAATTCAATCCCCATTACAACGTCACAACGGTCAGCTATTTGAATGTAGTAAGTGAGCAACATTCCCCATACTTGGTAGAGGCCCTTCTGGTGGTGCCAGTCTGGATAGATTTCGACGTTCATTTTGAGGTGAACTCTTCATTGTATTGGCATTTAACTTCTCTTGCGAAGTATATTGTGACGACCCTGTGAGGGGCATTGTGCAATGCCATCACGTGCCATTGTGTTGATCCATATTTAATTTGTATGGAGCAATATTACACATTTGTTGGCCTCAAAATATGCAATCTAACATCTTGGTGTCTCTCGAACATCAGCCATCTCACTCATAGCCAAGCTTGTCATGTCTATCAATCTTCCTCATTTGTACTGTAATGTGCACTGCACAGAGCCATCGACAGGTAAACAAGAGGAAGCTTGACTGTGCAGTGAGCATCCTAGCTGGTATTTGACAGTTGCCTCTGGCACCTCTTATACATTAAGGCCAGTAACAAGGATGCAGTGATCGAGGCCTAGAGGCAAAAGTGGCAGCGGAAGGAGGGAACATGACAGAAATGGCGTGGTGAATTTACCTCGTGTGCAGGAGCTATATGGATAGTTGCATTGGACGACACGAGATGGCGAAGCCTGTTGCACAGTTTTCATCTGACAGTGGATAGATCATGGCTGATGATGGTGAAGGGAATTTAATTCCTTATCCTGCGCTATAACCTTGAGCGGCACCACCATTTTTACAAGGAGGGAAGGAAACTGGCTTTGATTGTAGGGGATAGGAGTAGTATGGTAGAGCTGGGAGGTGGGGTTTTGTGCCAGTAATCCCGTAAAGAGCTTGCACGCTCACTGGGTATTTTTATGCTGTAATAATAAACATCTTTTTATCTATCACACTTTTCTCAGTGTTGTTAGGTAGAGAAGCAGAGTGTGTCTTTCTCGGGGAAATGTAGCTGATGAGTCAGACACCACAGCAGCTCAGGTTACGTGTTTTTAAAGGGTAAAATATTTTAATGTGTAATGTTAATGAGTGCGGTGAGAATGAACGAAGGTAATGCTTATCTTTGTTATGAAATAGACCAAAACTGTTTGCTGAGCCATTATCTATCACATGCGAATTATTGTCCCCTCCAGTGTCACACTGCCACAGCTACAGTGTATCGCCACTGTCCAACAGTAATTTTAACTGTAGTTCGATTCGTCATTGTTGCCGATGAGATCCACCACAGTTGTCATCATCAAATTTGACAAAGTAGTTGGAACTGTAAGTTGGTGCAAATGACTTCGGTATAGATATCTTCAGGCCATACCACCACTAATTGGAAGTCTCGATGTCTTGTGTTAAGCCACTTTTGCTAAAGTTATTTACATCGACAACAGAATATTTTTTTCACAAATTGTTAATAAAGAAATAACTGCATGGTGAATATTTTAACCCTATCTTACATGCTGGTGACAATTATTATTACAATCAATGCAAGCAAACTATCGCAAGTGTTCAAAGAATGTAACATAGGAGGCTGCAAAGTTAAGCTCAAGATGAATGAATACAAATATTTTAAAACCTCGATAAATATAATTTAAGATATCTGCTGGATGGACCTGAAGAAATGTAAAACATGAAAGTGTATACATGTATACATGGACTAGAGCAGCGAGGAAAGCTTTTAGAAAACAGCTGAAAAATGATAAGCAACACGATGTGACTCCATGCCCTGCCACTGCAGATTTGTAAACATGCCCCACCAGATAGCAGGCAGTGCTGTGGCCTGCTCAGACCCACGACATTCTTTTTTCAAGAATGATGTATTTAACCTACATTCGTTTATCTATAATCCCTGTGGGAAACGTTGGTGCAGTGTTTGGCGCGCGTCAATACGAACCCACCCTAGTTCGATACCAGATAACGGCTAACATCTGCGACATATCTGTACCGGTCCTGGGCCTCAAGTACCTGGTGTCACGTGTTAACAATTGCCACGTGGTGATACAAAGGTGACCAGGCGTGATGTTGGGCACCCCACCCTCTTGTGTCGTGCCGGCCTTCATAGGTGCTGGCTAACAGCATTTGCTCCAAACAGTGTGTTAAGGCTATACCAGAGAACTTGTCTTTGTGTAATCGCTGTGTTGCTCATTGTGTCGTTAATTGTAGTTCCAAGCATGAATCTCTCACATGAAGAAAATTACGCAACCATACAAGCCTTCAAAGCAATTCAAATAAACCCATACAGATTTTAAAATTAATCGGTTTAATAGTGAACGTTCAAAAAACAGTGCACGTTTATATTCCATTAACGCTACGCTTATAACAAATGCATACTCACAGAATTCAAATCAAGCTCCAAGTTGATCAAAGCACGCGTCATTAGAAATTCAAATTTTAAATCCGCTAATTAACACCCTCGACACAATTGTGAGTATAATTCAAGCTTTGTGTTACATGAAGTGTGAATGCATTGGTTGGCTCAGCCATTCATACGCCGATTCAATTAAATGTAGAGTGCATGTGACACGCTGGATGGTCATCAGCAAGGAGAGGTACATGCCGGGTATTTTTAGTCGTTTTGTATTTCAACACATGGTGCCTTTCACTAAATCACGCAGAGTACACCTGATCTCGTCGGATCTCGATAGCTAAGCATGATTCGAGCCTGAAAAGTGCCTGGATGGGCAACCACCATACGTAAAACAGATGTTGTAGGCTGCCGTGGGGCCGAGTTGTCAGCAGAGAGCAGTGCAGCAATATCCACCGTTCTAATGTACTTCTAGGCCCCCACATCAATGCTTCCACCTTCACCCACCAGCACTGACCAAGCACGGTGAAGCAGAGTCAAAGAAATCCCTACGAAACACACGGTGTACTGCGTGGGCAAGCTCTCGTTCACCAGTGTATTGACAAAAGCGTTGTGCGTGCTTTGCATATAGGGTATGTTTTTTGTTAAATAGGCCAGTGTTATAATTGTTAACATTTTCCTGACTTACTTTTGTGCTCTTCCATTGTAGACACAAGCCAGATGTGATTATCCAAATGATGGGCATAATTAGTACTTAGCAACTAGGCAAATGCATCAACTGTGCAGAGGTTACATTGGTTTATAGCTGTATATATATTTTTTTATTTGGGGGAGCGGCGGTGTAGCGGTTTGCGCACCGCACTGAACTTGACAACCTGAGTTCTGATACCAACCACAGCACGCATCAGTGGTGAGTTATACCTGAACCGGTGTGACACCCCCACCCGCCCCTCCAACTCCCACTCCCACTGACCAACATGAAGTATGGTGAAACAACCCCCATAACCGACACGAGGAGGCCTTCACCTTGTAGTGGATTGACAAAGGGCATTGTTAGTTTGTTCATGTGTAACCCTTCGTGCCTGGTTGTAATGGAAAATGTGACGGTGTACAGATCTGTGATACACATAGCAACTCCTTATTTCTGTTATTCAAACATGCCTCTTTAATTCATGAAGTTGCCCTTTAATCAGCCACACGGAAAGACACTGCAGGGTGTTCATACAGGGATAGGGTTAGGGTCTAAAAACCAGGAGCTCAATTGACACATTAATATTCCTGTAATAATTCGTCCACGGTTAGGCTACACATTCACTAGCATACAAGCATCATGATCAAACTGAACGGCACACGATTTACCGCACTCTCTAAAAGGTTATTACGGGATGCCGATTTAACAAACGCTCGTGCCTACATTTCATAACAAGACGGCGTAGGAGGAACGCAAAAAAACCAAACGTGACGGGAAACGTCACACACAACATGTGACAGGAAACCTCAAACACAACCACCGCCACCACCACCACCAACGACACCACCACCAACAACACCGCTACCACCACCAACATCTTCCTTCTTTACCCTTGGACCTACCGAAACGTCCATAGGAGTTAGGCGAGAACACCACGGATTTCAGGAGGTTTTTTTTGCGCAATGTTGACATTTGACTCTAGATATAAGCAGGGAGAGTGTATCTCATGATGTAGACTATAGGAGACGTATGCCAGTATATAGTAACAGTATGCTGATATATATATAATCCACGCGGTGAAGTTGTATGTGTGGTTGAGACTCGGGAATGCCAGTCCATTGATTCTTTTTAAGCCAAATGATGAGGCCGTTACAGACACAATCTTAGTTTGCAAGCGAGACCAGGTTATAACTACAGTACTGCACGAGGGATGGTATCTATTAGTTGGTGAGTGCGTATAATTGTTACGTATAGAGTTGCTGCTTCACTGAGCGTATGCAATGAATGACGGCTTCATTGAAACAATGACAGGATTTGTTTTCTTGAGTAGGATATATTTCCTTCAAAAGGCCAGTCAGCCGAAACGTTGAGATCTCTTGTTCCTCTCAATTATAGTGGGAAAAACACACCCAGTCACGTTTATTAACCCTCTCATACATGACTTATTTAAACTAAAACCACACTTTGTATTGTTAAAAATCCTCAAATATGTTGACCTCCTTGTGATGTATTCACTACATTCCGATCATGTTCACTGTAGTGGACAACAGCTGCTGCTTTGATTGACAAGTTCTGCTTGACCCAATGTTTCTGCCGTAGCAAAGTGTCTACATTTCGGCTGCCACACTGATGATGATGAAAACGTCCGAGACTGCGCGCATTCACCATTTCAGGTACGCGCACTGTGGTTCAAATGTCCAAAATAATCAAAGCAGTCAACCGCATTGGACAAGAACCTATGAGAGGGTTAATCGGTCTGCAAAATGGTTACCGACTGTTCATATATATTTCCTATATACTCTATGTATGCGCTCTTGTAAGTCATTACTGATCATATTCTGAATGAAATCATGCATCGATCTAGCAAGCTTGAAGCCTAAACCCAAATTTACATTCTCCTACCACAAATACACCAAATACAAGGGTTGAACGTGAATTAATCGCAGTGGTGGATATCTGCGTATCTCTCAATCGGACTACAATTTCCACCTGGGTGGATATGCAATCTGGAGCGTGGGTGGTGAAACGCCCTGTATTCCCCTCATCTGCCAGGTGCCCTCACCTGCCAGTCCTGCACACACCTGGCCAAGCCCCTGGGTTGAACCCAGTTCTCAATTGGCTTTGGTTTTTGCTTGTGCTTTATTCGAGCTGTTTTATCATGCACACTCATGACCCACTCGACTTTATGCATGGGTCATCCATCACATTTGTCAACACGATGTTTGCATTGCTGTCTGTAGCAGGCTTTCCCAAACGACAGCACTCGAAATTCAACACGTTACGCCTGTCCATATTTACCAAGCTTCTCCACGTGCTGACAAATTAGGCCGTTATGCGCTGAATGCACCTCATCATTTCTAAGCATGTCCGCCATTACACAGATAACATATTCATTTGAAGTGGCACTTTTTACTTACATTGGGCTATATTAATCAATCATCAGGTGCATGCAGTGTGTAACAACTTCATCTGTTTTGAGCTCAACATTGGATAGCGTGGAAATGCATACCATGGTGGACCACGAGGAATAACGTTCAGGAAAGCCAGGTCTAAGGTATAGGAACTCAACGACCAGAGTTGAATGTCATCTACATCTCTCCTGGTTGGTGAACTGGATATTTCTGTACCGATTACATCTCTCGTTATGGCTGTGGCTTCCAGTCACGTCGCCACCGACTCCTCTCTACCAGGGATCCAGAAATTATTCAGCGGTAACAGCTTTTCAGCGGTAACAGCTTTTCATTACACCCTGGGCTCCGCTCATTGTTCAAAACATATTGGATTGCGGTAGGAACCACCACCTTTGGCTCTCACGCAGCCTCTTTGCTGGCAGAGTTGATTCTGTTGCTGTTGGTGTCAATTTTGGTCAGTCCAGCTGAGCTGTGGCGTTGGGGTTACAGCGTGAACTATAACCAGATGACAGATACAGGTCGTGTAACGTGGATATGTTGTTAATTGAAAGGCTCTGCCGCCGTTCTTGTAACTCTGCGTCTCTTCTGTCGAAGTGGTCTTTAAAGGACCCCAGACACAAATCGCTTGATGGTTGGCTTATCCTGCCAAAGCCATCCAGATTTTATCTCAAATTGCCCGACACCCCCCCCCCTCCCAGATATATTCCTCCTCTAAACGAAATAAAAACTCAGGCATGCACGCACGCATGCATGCACCCAGGATAAATGCTGGTGATGGATTGTTTTCACAGGGGCTGTAGCTGCTCGATTATGAGTAAGGCTACAATTTTGGCACCGTAACATCTAGTGAATTTCACGGCCGACGTGCGGGAAAAACAATGATGCTGGGAAAGGTGACGGAGCAAGGTGAGACCGTGTCCCCTTCACCCCCTCGCCATAACGGGCGTTATTTAAAGGAAATTAAGGAAGCGCCCAATCGCATGTCTTTCTGCAGCCAATGCCGTCACAGAGATCTTTCCGATTTCTGTGACCACTGTGACCTACCTCTGTGCCAAAATCGTAGCCTTATGAGTTCCCCCCCGCCCGACCACTCCGACACGCCCACGGGACACTCAAGACTCCTCTCTCTCGGAGTCACCGGCCCAGGCACCGTGTCTTGTGCCATGCCCCCCCAAGCCCCCCCCCCCCAAGTTTGTAAGTCTTAATTGCTCCATCACGACTCCAGGGATCTGTTGGACGTGCGTGGGCTCCGAGGTAGGGCCACGCGTTGCCCTCGCGCCGTTAACGCAGCCTTGAGCCACCCTGCGCTGACGTGTAAACCCGGCCAGAAGCTGCCGCTGTGGCCCGTTTGGCCTTTAATGACGAACGCAAGGAATTCTACCAAGCACCAAAAAAACTCTATGGCTTAATTATCAGAGGCATTGAGTTTGCGACTAATGCTACACAAACATATAATTTGTCTATATATATACTTTTTACTACTTTGTGAAGTATAATTTTTGTTTAAAATGGCACGTTGTTTTTTTTTTAAAGGAATAGCTCTAAATATAATCTTCACGAGAAATACACGAAGGGTGCAGCATGAAGGAATGTGCTCTCGGTACGTTTCCGCACGCGGAGATTAAGACAACGACACACATTTCAGCGAGACTCCTAAACAGATTTCCCGGTCTCCAGTCCAGTGGGACCTCACGTGGCCGAGCCATCACCTCGCGCCAGCCGGTTCGGGTTTTTCAATCTGCTCGCTTTACACATGGCCGAGAACAGGCTACTTAACCACGGACGACATCGACAGTACTACACGAATGAATGTTGTACCGTGGTCAATCCCATGGGACTGGAGGTCCAAAGTCACGTCTAATCGAAAGATTCCGCATCAATTTCACCTCGCTCGACCACCATCGTTAATTACGCACTGCCTGTCGTGTGGCGCGGTTGGCACGCGACCAGGAGCAAGGCGTAACAAGGGGCACTCTCATGCACAATTATGTCCGTTCTGCCTAAATCCTGCGCTTGTGCCTCTTCGGCCCGCGGGCACCGATGCAGTTGCAGCGCCTACACACTCGATTGCTACACCCACTGCACCCTGCGTTACGCAGTGTGCGGATCAGTAGTCCGTGACAACACCTTGTGGTTTACTTGGGAGACGCTTGTCTCCATCATACTGTGACCAACACAATATTTAATTATGCTCTGAAGTGTTCACAAATTAACGCACGATTTTTTTTCTCTAGTGAATCCGTTTTCTCATTGGCAATGCTATGTTGTTTGTCAGGAGTACTCGCAGGCTTCCGTGTGTGCTTCTGCACACCTCTGCACGACTTGTGCAGGCACGACGCACAGCTGTGTGGCCAGCATGCACACGCAATACATGGAGCAAAGAGGTACTTCAGAACATAATCAGGTGCACACTTTCAAAGAGCATAATGTGTTTTTTTAACCCATTCTATCAGGCGTTGCGGTTAAGCCCACGAATCATTCACAAACACCCTTCCACCACAATTATGAAAATACACAAAAGCACATTTTAGCAGGCAAAACTATTAGAAATGTGATGTTTTTAAAAGGTCATTGTTGAGCTGTGACGTAATTGGTGAACGCTTGTGCTGACCCTCAACACAATTTGATGGTGTCGGTTAAAGATCGTATTTGATGAGAATCAAAACGTCACGTTGTGCTTTCACACAACTTAATTGCGGTTGCCAGATGGGGGGAAAAAAAAAACATCCACCACATTCGCATGTGAATTCGACACTGTTCAAGCCAACCTTTCGCAATGCTTTTACGGGAACGACATCTTAAAGTCTCTTCTTCTTTGCGATTCTTCGAAGCATGATGGTCAGCTTCTGGACATCGTTGTCTATTAAAATATAACTCGGTCATAATTTCTGCTGTCTGTTCTGATGAAGGGCCACTGCCAGAAACAATGGTTCCCTATCATCACCATAAGCCGTGATAAACCTACAGGTGTGTGGAATGCGTATCACGGCTTTCGCCATCTCTTACGGTCCTGAAATGCAGAAACCCTTCGAGCGCCTGCACATGGGCCGATTTCATCACTCCACCTCTGCGGTGGGCATTCTGTCGGACGTGTTCCCGTAATGTCACGTTATTGGGCAGTGTCGTTGAATGTGGTGACAATTTTTTGATTTGTGCTTGTGATCCACGACCAATGCAGTCTCCTAATTGCCATAACCACCACGGCCGTATTCACAGTTCTCATCCTCCCGTATTCTCCAGATCGTAAGAAGCTCTGGAAAGCAAGGCGCACCGCAAAAGTGTACGCAGCGTCAATAAGGTAGTACGAACCTTACCATACACGCACGGACCGCATTATAAGACGCACACAGCAGCTTTTGCTTTAAAATACAGGGAAAGAGGTGCATCTTATAACCTGAAGAATACGGTGTTTATACGTTGCTCCTGCAGCTCTCGTATGTTGCTTCATCTCTCAATCAATGTTTTCAGAGCCTGCAGTTCAATGCTGCACACGCCAGTGTAACCTTTCGTGAGCATTGTTAGTAGCCCCTCCAGTGATTAATAGTAATAATCATATTGTAGCTCTCCTTTATTTTAATAAGCACCCATTTATTTATAATATATACCTATGATATAATTGTGCTGGGGGTAAGGATTCCTCTGTATGACAAAGCCATCGATAGACTTAGGTAATAGTGTAGAGGACAGGTAACATACACTGTATGTGAATGTGTTCATTATCATTGTTGTCTTAGTGATTGTTCCATACAGCTTTCCTGCAATCACCAAAATAATAATAATAATGATGATGGTAACATAGGGCAAGTATGCAGGATCGTTTTCAAACGGGTGAATATTGCTCAAAAGAACACCATAACAGGGGTGACCAAACTTCCTGACCCTGTGAGCCAGGAGACACAAGACCCCGTGGTAGTTGGATGGCCGGTTCGCTTGTGCCGGTTCGCTGTGGAGATTTGGATTTAGAAGTCTGCGGAAGTGCCCTGGGGAGTTCTCGATGTCTGGCTCTACTGCCTGGCACAAGTGCCCTAGGGCCATTCCCCTGTTTTCGCAGATTTTTCTTGTTACTAATTAGCCATGTCTGTTTATTTGGCTGAGCTGCACTTGAGCTACCCGGGATCCACACGGTTTGGCCACCCCTGGTTTATAATAATAATAAACGCGTGCAATAGTGCACCGCGAAGCATTGAACGTTTACCGGACCGTGCCAGTGCGCTGGCAAGTGATGTCCCTGTGTGTTCAGACCCTGTCAGTAGTGTCCCAGGTAGCGATAAACCCTGGTGCGCGAACGATGTGGGGGATGCCCTTTCAACTGCGGGTGAGAGCAGCGAACGGGACGGAGGGAGAGATAGTCGGGAGTCGTTTACCGGCGAGGAAGAAGATTGTTGCCGTGGGGAGGAGCCTGGAGCAGGGAGGAAAATGACGCAACGCAGGTCAGGGTTTGTGTCTCCAGTCTCGCGATGTGCATCGACCGCCGTGATATAGCAGTGGTAGGACTTGAAAAATGCGTGTCCCAGAGCAAGTTGCACTGTAAAATTCGTTAGGGTTTCGTAAAAAAAATCCCCGCAAGATTCCGTAGAGACCCCTGCAGGATTTCGAAGGAATTCAAAAGCTGTGCGTGTGAGGACCCAGGTTTTTTGTTTTCTTTGGGCCCTGTTGAAAATCAGTGCTGGTAAAATGAGATCCAGCTCACAGCACTACCTTGCAACCATAAGACATCCTTTATTTAGCCAAAGGACTTGGAAGTAATTCAATATTTTGTAATGGAGCTTGGGGTAAATGTAGTTTGAAAAAAATCTAATTGCAGACATTGTTAAAATTTAGCAGTCAGGTAAGATGTCAACTTGACCCTACCCCAGATTTCTCAGGCCACGAGATCAGCAATCTGCAATAGGTCAAAATTCCCTACCTCCTACAGAAACGGGGAAAAACGTCCACCGCCACCCCCAGTAAGTGGTGGCACACTCCGTTCGAGCTGCATCTGTGGATCCTGCACACAAAGGAATTGACTGCACCAATACATGCAGGGGGTGGAGGTATTGGTCTTCCCTGCTGCCTTACCAGCACATCACTTACCAATGCCGCTGCCGCACTGTGCTAAAGCACGATGCCAGCACTGTGTCTGAGATGTAAAATGTCCTTTTATGCTCCTCATATTGTTTTGTTGTATTTTTTGGTTTCTCACCATTGTAAGAGTCTTAATTCGCGCACGCTGTCACTATGTAGTCGATATTTGCTGGTTGGACCTCCATCCTGAATAAATATGGATGAATAATCTTTAGCCATGCTCTCAGAGCTCCTGAAAATTAAATCAACAGCTTCTAAAAACTAAAAGATGGAAAATTTCCTCTCAGAAATAACATTTGATTTCATGAAAACATGGCTATCAGTGATTTTCCCGTTCCATACGTAAAGTTATTAAATTGTCGCTCGCAAGTATTTTATTGTTATTAAGTTCATATGTGTAGGGTTTTTTGCATTCTATAAAAATGACGTAACAAATAATAACATTAAGAACCAATACTGAGCACCAAACGTTGCGCAAGTATCTATGCCCGCTAGCCCACACCGGGCACCCTATGCCCATTGCCCTCTACCCTACCACTTCTATCTCCCCTAGGTCTACTCGGCCTAAGATGAGCGTTTGGTGCAGAGAAAGCTCTTGATGTGGATAAGTACGGTTCTGGCCACACCACCCCATCGTGAGCCGTGCCCGTATCAACAGCCGCTCGATATAACAGCACTTGCGCCACCACCCTTACCCAAGCTGCACGTTGGCTCTTTGCGCGTTCGTGTTATACATTTTACAATTTATTCAATGGCCTTGTACCCTTTCGCCCAATTCTCCTTCTACGCCCTTTTCCCCCGTGACCTCCGCTCTCTGCCCCCGCCCTTCTCCCTCCGGGCCCTCCGCCCGGGCGGGGGTGCGGGGTGGTCACTGGAACTGCAGACGCAGCAGGTCGCGGTAGTTCATCATGTCGTTGGCGGTGTCGGACCAGGCGGCGTGGCGGGCGCCGTCCATCTCGGAGGCGAGCGCGTTGCCGCGCTCCAGCAGGTGGTTGACCCCTCCGATGACGTCACCGCACTCGGGGCAGTGCGCGCGCTCCATCGCGCCGCCGCACTCGCCGATGGCGTACACGTGGCCCCGCGAGCACTTGAACCAGTGGCCCTGGTGACGTCGGGGAGGGCGGTTGGGCGACGGGGCGGGGGAAGAGAGAGTGCTCGGCGGTTAGTCTGCCGGCAGGCAGCGCCGTGGGTTTTGTGGAACAGTGGTAACATGCCGTCCTCTTCGCGGCCCTTGTGCAGCGCTTTGTGACCCTCGGGTGAAAGGCGCTATATAAATTGAATTATTATTATTATTATTAACGTCTGCGCCTCGCAGAAAGAATGGTCTTGCCGGAGCAGGTTCGAGCCCCGCCTTGGGCGCCTTTCTGTGTGGTGTTTGTGTGTTCTCCCCCCTGTTCTGCGTGGGTTTCCTCCGGGCTTTCCGGTTTCCTCCCACAACTTAAAAAAAAATACACGTTAGTTATTTGGCCGATAACATCATAATAAATAGGAAGCAGTGTGCGGCAATATGGTGCCGGCAAAACCGCCTGGCTGCCTGCTCCGCCTCTGCGCTTTCCTCCGAGTCCTTCTCTCGTCGAATGAATATCTTCGACATTGAATGAATATGTGCGCGTTCTAAATGTAAATTATTATTAGTTTATTGTCAACATAGCGTCATTCGCGCAAATCGCACCTCGCGTCGCTTCCCGTATCGCGCAGAGGTGGTAGACGGACGAATCGATCGCTGGCTCGCGAGAGGTGGCGGCGGATTCGGGGGAGGGCCTTCAACAGAACCAACCTGCGCCAATCCCATGGCCTTGACGATGTCCACGCGCTCGCTCTCCGACACGCCGAGGCCCGACAGCGGCAGGCGCTGGCGCACCCTCGCCATGAGCGCCTTCACGGCCGCCTCCCGCTCGGCCGAGAACCTCCCGCGCGCCTCCAGGATCTGCAGCGCGTCCTGGGCGTCCGCCAGGGTCCCCACGACCCCGCCGGCGCCGGCCACGCGCTGGTAGCGGCACCACAGCTCGGTGAGCATCGTGAGTCGCAGCAGCTCCGTCTGCAGGTCCCTGAGCTCCTGCTCGCCCAGGCGGCTCCGCGGCAGAACCAGCCACCCGAGGAACTCCTTGAGCCGCCCGTCCACCCGCCGGGTCCTCTCGGCGCCGGCCGCGCTGTGCGTCTCCAGCTGCAGCTTCAACTCCGTCACCTTCTGGAACATGACGATGACGTTCTCCAGCGTGTGCAGCCGCGACAGCGAGGCGTCGTTGCCGTCCAGCATCTCCTGCAGCTTGTTGGTCTCCTTGTAGTAGTAGAGCATCATGCTGTGGTTCCTCCTGAACTTGTCCTGGAGGAGCGCGACCTGCGTGCGCACGGCCGACCTGTCGCCGCCGCGCATCCTGCGCTTGACCTCCTCGACGTCGCGCAGCGTATTCTTGACGACGTTGCCGTAGCGCAGGTTGCGCCGGATGGGCGTGCGGCACTTGGGGCAGACCTTGAGCTGGATGGACGCGGCGTCTCCGTCCTTGGCCTCGTCGTCCTGGGACATCCACCTGTCGAGGCCGGACACCTCGAGCACGTGCTCGCAGTCCTCGAGGCGCACGAAGCGCGCCGACGGCTCGTCCTCGCTGCCGAAGAAGATGTCGGCGAGCTCGGCGCCGTCGCAGACGCGGCACTTGTCCGGGCACGGCTCGCCGCACAGGCCCGCGCAGGGGTGGCCGCAGCGCAGGGGCAGCTCGCAGGGCCGGTCGCACGGCCCGCGGTCGCACGGCTCGTGGCACAGGCGGCCGCAGGCGCGGTGCGGGCAGCGCCACTCGCAGGGCTCCACGCAGGGCGCGCACGGCTCCCCGCAGGCGCGGCGGCAGCGGCTGTGCACGCAGCGGTTCTCGCAGGGCAGCGCGCACGGCGGGCAGTCGCGCGTGCACGGCTCGCGGCACCGGTGCCCGCACACGAGCGCGCGCTGGCACGGCTGCGCGCACTCCTTGTGCAGGCGCTGCTCGCGGCACTCGCAGCAGCTGCCGCGGCACGGGTGCCCGCAGCCCAGCGGGGCCGGGCACGGCGCATGGCACGCCACGTTGGCCGGGTTGACGTGGCACGCCACCTCCTTGCGGTGCCCGCACGGCAGCCGGGCGTCCACCGTCTCCTTGCACTTGCTCTCGCAGGCGGCGCCGCACGCCCGCCGGCAGCCGTGGCCGCAGCGCAGCGCCTTGCGGCACGGCGCCTGGCACGCGAACTCCTCGGGCGGCACGTGGCAGGGCACGCGCTGCGCGTGGCCGCACTGCGGGATCTTCTTGTCGAGCGGCACCTCGCACTCGCCGCACTTCTCCCAGCACGCCTTGGGGCAGCGGTGGCCCAGGGCGCACAGCACCTTCTGGCAGGGCTTGAGGCACAGGAACTCGACGTGCTCGGCGTCGTACGGGTGGCAGGCGCGCGTGCACACGTGGCCGCACTGCAGCCGGAACTCGCACGGCAGTGTGCAGCCGCCCTCGGGCGCGCGCCGGAAGTCGGCGTCGCGCGACGCCGTCACCTCGCGGTCCGGGTGGGCCTGGCAGCGCAGCAGGAGGCCCTCGCCCGCCCGGCCCTCGGAGCGAAGCGCCCGCAGGAGACGGGCCCACAGCGGAACGGTGGCGGCCAGCATCGCGGCGTTGCCCACGACGTAGAGGCCCCGCTTGGCGCGCGAGAGCGCCACGCACACGCGGTTCTCGTTGCGCAGGAAGCCGGGCCGGCCCTCGGCGTTGCTGCGCACGAGCGACAGCAGCACGATGTCGTTCTCCTCGCCCTGGTACTTGTCGACGACGCACACGCGCACCCCCTGGAAGGGGTCGCGAGGCATCATGCGCCGCAGCGCCAGCAGCTGCCCGGCGTACATGGTGAGCACGGTGATCTGCGCTGGCCGGTAGCCCTGCAGGATGAGGTAGCGGCACAGCGCCACCACGAACCGCGCCTCGTGCCGGTTGTGACGGCTCCTCGAGTCGGCGACCTCCTCCTCCAGCTCGGAGTGCTCCACGAAGAACAGGTTGCTGCCCATGCCCTGGGTTAGACACAGACGGAGAGTCCGACCCCTTGCTGACGGTAGTGGCGGGTGCACGGTTAAGGCCGCCGCAATGCACGAACAATGGGTGGTGAGGATGGGGGGGGGGGCGAGGAGGCAGAAGGACGAGCGACGCAAGTGGCACGGCTCACCTTGATGTCGTCGTAGGCGAGCACGGACGGGTGGTCCTGCAGCTCCGTGTAGATGTGCGGCACGAGCAGGCGCGCGATCTCCGGCCGCATGCGGTGCTGTGGGAGGGGACGAGACGTGGGTACGCGGGCGAGTCGCGAGTTTCAGCTCGCGGTGAAAATAGAGCTTGCGGACGATTTTGCCGATTTTATCGAATTGTCAGCGATCGTTCCGTCTGGTTTTCCCACCTTTGTCAATTCAATTCAACTTTATTCTAAATTCTGCGATACGTACAGGACATATAGAGGATCGAAATGCCGTTTCTCTCCCCCATGTGTTGCACCCTCTCTATCTTATCTTGCACACCCTCTTAGATCCCCTCCCGCTGTTGGGAGGACCCGCCCTTCATATTCCCTCCTACATTTCTCCTCTACCCACCTCATTTCCGTACAATTCACCTCCCACCCCTCCCATTTTCTCCTCCTTCCCTCCTTACCAGCCCTTTCTAAGCAGGTCGGGTTGGTTTTGTCATCTTGTGCCCCCGTTAATCTATTCTAAACCCGTTCTTAGATTACATTTTTTTTAAAATACATTGCTTTTTATCCGCATTTAAACCCCCTCTGTGACACGCCGGTCTTAAGGGCGCTTAATTAAACGCGAATGATAATTGGCATACAACGATCATTACTACGACGGCGATAATGACGATGATGCATCACCTGGTACTGCAGCCTCACGAAGGGCAGGCCGTTGCGCACGAGGCGTTCGAAGAGAGACACCTCGAGGTGGAAGTGCGTCGCGAGCTCGTACACCGTGGCACTCGGGCGCAGCTGTGCTCGTCGCAAATCACCGCGCAACAACACAGCAGCAACCTCAGTCGGGTACAATTATCAGCTATCAATCCATACCAGTGCCACTCCCTCTATTCGCAACAGGCAGTGCTTGATTTTAGCTTGACCTTCCCAGGGGCCCTGGTGGTGTTGGTGATGGAGGTGTTGGTGGTCATAGTAGAGGCAAAGAACGGTTGGTGTAATGAGTAGCGTGCTGCGCTACAAACCCGGCAGCATGAGTTCGAATCATGCCCAACACGGGTGACGATTGTCTGAACCGGTATGGTGCCTTTCCTAGGTCGACTCGGCCCGCAAATGAGTACCTCGTGCGGTGTGTAAACATCACTACTAGGGAGACAAAGGCAGCCGGGCGTGCTGCTGGCCACCCCTAACGTACCGTGCCGGCCTTCATAGGTGCTCGCTAACAGCACTTGACCCTAACAGTCTGTTAAGACTATACGGGGGAGATTCAATTCAATTCAACTTTATTGTCAATTATGCTATATGTACAGGACATATAGAGGATCGAAATGCTGTTTCTCTCAGACCTCGGTGTTGGCATATACATGGACTGGAACACAACAACAAAGGATTGAAAATACTAGAATAAAAAACATAATACGAACATTTTTTTTTATATTTACAAGTTAAGCTAAGCTGGGAGTCGGGGGGGGGACAATAACAAGAAACAGATCTAGAACAAAAACTATAATTACAACAAATATAGTGCAAATAGAACTAATATAGTGCATATATAGATGAAAAGATGTGCAAGTAATATGCCATCTTTATGTAGACAATATACTATGAGTTAGTCTACGTGGCTGATTCCTTATTTCTTTGGCGATCCTAGGGACGGAGGCCGGGTGGATGCCGGTTACCTGCTGGTGGTCCCCGATGAGGATGAGGTGCTGGCAGCCGGGGCTCAGCGTGGTCACGATGTGCGCCTCCAGCACCTCCGCCGCCTCCTCCACGATTACGATGCGCGGCCGGATCTTCTGCAGCGTGTGCCGGTACTTGGCCGCGCCTGGCAGCCACACGCAAAAGGTAAAGATACCCCGTGCACACGTAGGGGTTTCAGTTGAACTAAGGGATGGTTCGGGCATCTGGTAAGGATGCCCCCCGGTAAGGCTCCCCCGGGAAGTCTACCAAGCACGGCCCACCGGGCGGAGACCTAGAGGCCGACCCAGGACACGCTGGAGAGATTATATCCTTCGGCTGCCCTGGGAACGCCTGGGAATCCCCCCAGGAAGAGCTGGAATCTGTTGCTGAGGAAAGGGATGTTTGGTCCACTCTCCTTGGACTGCTGCCACCGCGACCCTCATCAGGACAAGCGGTTTAGAAAATGGATGGATGGATTATAATATATTATTATTCACGAGCAACAGGCTTTGAATACACGCAAAATAACTGTGAAACAAAAATTTTGGAACATAAAATTCGCACCTTTGAAAATCGGCCGTGCTATACCTGCAGAATATGCGGCATCGGGTTTCCTGTTCTGTGGTTGTTGCAGGTTATGGGTGAGGGATTGGAGAGGGAGGTTAGGGGTCGCACCGGTGGTTGTCATGCCGATGACGCGGGCCTGGCGCAGGATGGCGAGCTCCTCTTCCTCACGCACGTCCGCCAGCCTCTCGGCGCCCGTCTGGTACTCACTCTCGTGCGTCTGGATCTGCCAGCGGATCTCCGCCTGGTACTTCTGCACCCAGCGTCTGCTCGCCGGCACAGCCCCGCGGCGAGGGAGACGGAGGTTTTCGGTCGGCAACGGTTTTTAATTGTCGTTAACGCCAGCTCGGGTAGCCGCACTACGGGCGATCTTGTTCCGAGTGAGTGACATGTTCTTCTGACGTCAGGATAAAGGTGGAAGAGTGCTTAAAAGGGTTGATGGTAGTGCAAAAGCGGGAATTTAAACCTGAAATAGTGTTAAGTGGGAATTTAAAGCTGAAATCGTGTTAAGGGTTTCAAAGATTCATCGATAAGTGGCAAGGAAAGCTGAAATAACACCTGTGAAAGCCTTTGTGTTGTGCAGATAAAAAATGTGCGCTTATGAAGGATAAAGGATTCAAATCTGGTCCCCTCAGCGCGGGCTGACTTACATAATAAACACTTGCTACATTCCGTATAGATTTATTTAACAAGGAAAGCCTCTCTGAGTCTGCATCATCACCCCCTACTGCTAAGTGTTGCAGCAGGGGGTGATGATTGCGTTGCCTTTCACCAATTTAGTCAATTGCCAGTAATTTCAAAAATGTGGACCATGACGCAGGTGCACACAATCTACTGTTTTTCGGATAAATTCATGGGGTTTTTAACATCCACCGTGTAGCAGACGGTGAGTACACTGAGCGTTAATTACAGGGTGTCAAACTGCGACGAGCAGCAGACACGCCAGTGCTCCTGTGTGTCACCGCAACGCTGTGCAGTACCCGAATTTAATCGTAGTCACGTTCCCATTGAGGAATTGTCATGGGCGCCTATAACCCAGCAATTATGGAAAGTTTGGGCAACGTTGGGTTAACATTGGCCCAACGTTGCCTGTTTACTGGGAAGTTTTCGATTGTAATGACTGAGAAATATGATATCATCTGTCTATATAAGCTTAGTAGGACTTTGTTATCACGGAACTAATGTCTCGTGGTGAATGGAAAAAAACCATAGGGCATTTTCTCTTGGTGCAATAACAATACCCTAATTGTATTACCACCAGACGTAGAACGATTCACCACCATCCACATAATTTGATGAATAGCCACAATGCACGGTCATAACTCAATTTAAGAACCAATTTTAACTTGCATTGTTATTATTTAACGTGCAAAAAGGGCTTCAAACGGGGCGTTTCACCGCTACGGGGTTACATCGCTACTTGATGGAAAGTAAATCCTGCAGAATGGCAAGCCCTTAGCCAACGATGGCGATGACGGAACGGTCTGATTAAGCGTCCGTTCCTTTAGGCGAGTTCCGGCGCCCTCTGCGCTCCGGCGCACCTGTACAGCTGCCAGCGCTGGGGTAGAGTCAGCGCCCAGATGTCATGTACGTTGGCCTCCTCCTCCTGCGTCATGCAGCTCGTCTTGCGCAGCTCCCGCCGCGCCGCGTGCCGCTGGCGCTTGGGGTTGCACACGACCTGCACGGCGCCCCGCGCACGTCGGCGCCCGTAGCGAGTGAAGCGGGATTAGTTCATGCGTTCTCAGCCCCGTGCTTAATGCTGTGGAGCGTGCCAGAGCCCATTCACAGGGTGCAAGGTAGGGCTATACTCCTGGATGGGACGCCAGTTCATCGCAGGCACCGTGGTACATTTTCTTTGGGACAATTAACCTATGCAGCAGCGTGTCTTTGGACTGTGGGAGGAAACCGGAGTACCTGGCAAAACCGCACGTGGACACTGGGAGAATGTGCAAACACCACACAGATAGGCACCTGAGCTGACACCACACAGATAGGCACCTGAGCTGAAACCAAACCCAGGTTCCTTCTTGCTGTAAGGCAGCAGCAGCTTCACACCGCGCCGCCTTGCCGCCGTCATTTTTTCTATTTCAGGCTACGGGACATCTCACGGCTGTGTGTGAGACACGAGTTGTTCCGACGTGCACCTCACCTGCCAGGCGCCTCCATCGCGGCCCCTGTGCTTCTGCTCCGCCTGGGCGCCCTGCTCGTCGTCCTGCAGGGACATGGCCATGATGTTGCGCTGCAGCTGCGCGAGCCACTGGGCCTCGCCGTCGACCCCACGGCCCCTCGCCGCCTCCACGTCGTCCTCCATCATGCGCGAGTCCTGGATGAGCTCCGCCTCGCCCGACACGCGGATCAGGTCGCCCTCGTCGCTGCCGTCGCTCGCGGCAACGTCGTCGTTGCTGGCGGCGGCGGCGGCGGCGGCGGCGGCGGCCGCCTCCCTCCCGCGATCGTCGTTCCTCCTCGGCCCGCCGCGGTCGACCCGCTCGTGCGGACGCTCCCTGGGCTCCGCGGCGGGAGGCGCGCGGTCCCTCCTGGAGCCGCCCCGGCCGGGTTTGTCGGTCTTGGCAGCTGCTGCCGCCGCCCCTGCTGCCCCCGCCGTAGCAGCTCCTCGTTTGTCGCTGGCGAGCAGGTGCGCGCTCCCCATCCACTCGCCCTCGTCGTCTGATTAGGCGGAAGGATACAATCTTGGTAAAGAAACGGTAAGGAAGCAGTTTAGGTGTAAATGTTTAAATGATAATAATAATTTTACATTTATAACGCACGCATATTCATTCACCGTCGAAGGTACTCATTCGACAAGAGAACGATTCGGAGGCGCGGGGCAAGCGCAGAGAGGCGGAGGAGGCAGCCAGGCGGTTTGCCGGCGTCATATTGCCACACACTGCTTCCTATAT
>JAZEWU010000022.1:2826172-2848549 GCA_036362915.1 Geotria australis
ATACAGGTCTCTCTATCCAGCTGGGTGTATGTTTTGGGTGTAAGTTGTCTTTGTGTTATTTTTATATTTTTATTTATTTTTGTCAATTCGCATGTTTGCTGTGTCGCAGGAAACCCGTAAAGAGCTTGCAAGCTCACTGGGTATTTTTCTGCTGTAATAATAAACATCTATCTCTCACTAAACATGGAACGTGGAGCCAGCGTCGGTGCGTTGATTAAGGTGTACCCATGTCTGTCCTCATGTGTATACAGCGCTTTGTGACCCTCGGGTGAAAGGCGCTCATAAAATGCTATTATTATTATTATTATACAATGTGTGGGTGAAAGTGACTAGTATAAGTTTGTGTCAAACAGTGTATGTTGGTACAGTATATGTATGTCTGCCTCCCCCTGTGCGTTGTTGTTTGACTATTTCTGTGTTAAAGCAGCTGTGCATGTCAGTGACGTGTGTTTTGTTTCTACATGTCTCTTAGAATACGGTGTGTGTGTGTCATCACGTAGCCGTGTACTTGTGTCTGTGTGATTCTTGTGTGTACTGTGTGTGTGTGTTTAGTACGGTATACATACTGTGTAAAGAAGTCGAAATTAAATAAATATATACTATTATTCGAAGAATCGCAAAGAAGAAGAAGTGTAAAACGTTATACATAGTAACACTGCCAGTATCAATATAACCACACATTTAGTACACAAACGCGGACATGTAAAGAGCAGAAACTTAGATAATACATGTCCTTATGCAAAAACACAGGATATAATTTGCGTGTACGTATGTGTCATGCCACTGCGTGTATATGCCTGTATCTACAGGCTACACTATGTTGTGTATAATACTACAGAATAGTATAAGTATGTGTGCCGGTATGGGTATACAATTTAGTGTGGGTGTGCAACCGTGTATAAATGTGCTGTTGGATTACACATGCTTGTACGCGTAGTATATATGCAAGTACCAGGGACGTGTGATCAGGGGAGGCAGCGGAAGCAGAGCCTCACCTGTCATACACCAATGAAAATAGCTGTTACGAAAAGTAAAAAAAACATATTCATATTTTTCCACTGATCTGTGTTATAAATGTAATTGCTGTATGATTCCCAAAAACATTTATAGTCAAAATTGCCAAATTTGCGGAGCTCCGCTGCAAATACAGGGAGAGACGAGAGGTGAGGCAGCGACTAGCTCAGCCTCCCCTCCGATTGCGCAACCCCTCAGAATATGAATGGAGCGTGGCCAATAAGCGCGTGCCTGTTACTATCTCTCTGTATGTCACGAATGTAATGTTTGTAGACCCCTTCATTACATGTCCTCGCCTTCCATAGTCCAGGTAACTTATTTCACGTATGTGTAAAATATATTTAGGCTCGCTGCCCTCTTCATAAAACTGCAATTAAAAAGCACCAGGGGAGGCAGCGATCACATCTGCCTCACTGAGGGGGGGCGTGTCTTGAGCACATGTGATTGGCCTGCGGACTAAATAGCCCCCGGCGCCCTGTGATGGACTGGTGTCCCATCAGGGGTATAGCCCTGCCTTCCTCTGTGTCTGCCGGGATAGGCTCCGGCTCACCGCGACCCTGTATAGGCTTAAGCGGTTTCTGATAATGGATGGATGCTCTTAGTATTCGTGTGTAAATAATGTATGCGTGTATGTCTGAGTGTGTGGGACGGGCGGTGGCGCTGCAGTTAGCGCACTTCGATACGAACCTGGCTACCTGAGTTTGATTCCCGGCCACGGCTATCTAAACCGCTCCTGGCTGGCCACCACGTAGATCGACTCAGCCTTAAATTAGTGCTCAGTACTGTGTCTAAACAATATCAGTTGGGTCACCCCCTCATGTACCGTGCCGGCCTTAATAGGTGCGCGCTAATGTCACTTTCACTCAGTCTATAATAGACCATCCCTATACTGTATGTTGTTTACGAATGTGTGTAATAGAGCTACTCGCCTCTGTGTGTAACTGCGAGAGCGCCTGTCTGTGTGCATATCTGTGTATGTCTGTTTTGTATGTGTGTCAGTGGCACACAGACACAGTTACACAAACTGGTAATACGTCTTTGTGTGCATGTGTCTCTGTACGTGTGTGTTTGTGTGTAACGGTGATAGTACACGGTCGCTCTTTGTGTTTCGTAATGCGTACCGGTGTGTACGTTCGAATGTGTCAGTGTGTGTCTGTACGTCTGTGTGCGTCGGTGTCTGCTCGTGCCTTTGTGTCTACAGCATGTGTGTGTGTGTGTGCCTGTCGTTGTATCTGTCTGTCAACGTATGTGTCAGTGTGTCTTTGTCTCTGCGCGCGTGCATGTGTGTCAGCGTGCCTTTGTCTTTGCGTGTATTCCAGTGTGTCTTTGTGTGCGTGTCTTTGTACGCGCAAGCGTGTGTGTGTGTGTATATGTGTGTCAGTGTGTGCCCTGAGGGCCACTTACAGTGCTGTCAGCCCGAGCCTCCCTCCCTGCCCGCCGTTTGGTCGTTGTCCACCGTCTGCCGGCTTCTGACACACACACCCAATCAGCTCCACCGTGTCCCGCTGTCAAAAATCCTCTCGACACAGTAGTCAGTGACCGTCCTCCGTCCTCCTCCTTCCTCCTTCCTTCCTCCAGCCAGTGGCCGAGGAGAGAGATTGGCGAGGGCCAGCCAGACAACGGGAGATGAACGACAACACAAGACGACAACAACAACACACCGACGTCGGATAACGACGGTGACGGGGGACCACAACACAACAAGGAGAGAGAGAGAGAGACTGTGGCGACAATGGTTCTCCCTTTCTCTTTGTGCGTCGGAAGGGGCCCCGGTGTCTTGCCTGTCTGGACGTCACGGAGGCGGTGGAGAGGGCATTTAAAGCTCCTCCACGTCACCGGCTCAGAGTGGAGAGGGTGGCTGGGAGGAGCCTCTCTCCACGCAAAGGCAAAGGTCCCCGGTATAGCCCGACACGCATTCTAGGGACGGGCGGCACGGTAGCGCTGCCGTCTCACAGCAAGAAGGACCCGGGTTCGAATCTCTGCTCGGGTGCCTTTCTGTGTGGAGTTTGCATGTTCTCCCCATGTCCGCGTGGGTTTTCGCAGGGCACTCCGGTTTCCTCCCCACAGTCCAGAAACATGCTGCTGTATAGGTTAATTGGCTTGCAGACCAGAAAGGGATGTCTGGTCCACTCTCCTTGGACTGCTGTCACCGCGACCCTCACCAGGACAAGCGGTTTAGAAAATGGATGGATGGATGGATGGCTTGCAGACTAAATTGTCCTCAGTGCCCTGTGACTGGCGTCCTATCCTGGGTATAGCTTTGCCTTGCGCCCTGTGACTGCCGGGATAGGCTCCGGCTCATCGCGACGCTGTACAGGATTACGCGGTTTCTGACAATGGATGGATGGCATTCTAGGGACAAGTGCGGGGTTAGTGAACAACCTCCTATGAAGGTCAGCACCACGGCCGGCCACTCTCCACACATACACACACACACCCCATTCTCTACCGGCACACTCCTAACACACAGTTTCATTATTTTATTATTATTATTCACGAGCCTGTGCTTTTGGTTTTGTTTTTAAAACGGGGTAATTTCAATGTTTAGAGTAGTAACATATCTGCAGATTATGCTGGGTCATCTCTCTGTGTGTGTGTGTATACAGCACGGGGTGTTCTCTGTGTCTAGGATAGATGTGTTCTGTGTCTGTCTTCTGTACAGGTGTGTCCTGTATGTCACCTATATACAGGTGTAAACGCCTTAAATTAAGATGCTACATTTGTGCCTAGCGTATCTCTCCCCGTGTATTTGCACTCGCAATGTTGATGTGTCCTTTATGTGACTCTAGCAAAGATGTTTCATTTGTGTGTCAAACACTGATGTAACACATGTGGCTTCAGCCTGAGAGTGTCCTGCATTCCAGGGGTTCTTATTCTTTTCCACTTCAAGGCCCACTTGGCCCACTTGTGTATGGCCTCCACGGACCACTGGGTGGCGGTGACGGCCCAGTGATGGGGTCGCCGGTTGAGAATGAGACAGTTACATGTATAGCTTGCTCTATGATTTTTAAAACCCACACAATTATATTTTTCGAGGGAAGAGACAGGTCTTGCTCCTGAAAAACACTTCACTTTTACAAGGAAGTTGGGCAAAGTATTGAAATCAACAGTGTTGCTTTCCACACAGCCGCATTCAGCTGCAAGCATACACGAATAATCACATGTATTCTGTATTCCACCTTAAAAAAAATGACAATCCACATTCAACTGTTGACATTGTGGATTGCATTCCAAATGGATTTCCATAATCCATCCACAAAACCTCAGCACCTTCCATCACCAACCCCTACCACTATCCTTCCAAAACTGCACAGTACTTGTTTACTGTATCTCTGACCTTATGCTACTTTTGAAGAAGGCGTTTTGTGGAGAGATTCAAATCTTCTTTTCTGCGTGCATTTTTTGTATTTTATAATACATGAAAAACGTGTATGTAACCTATTATATACAGTCAATGTTGTGGATTACTGGCAGTAGGCAGTTTTATAGACACCACCATAAACGATAATTGTATTTGTATTGACAAGTGGGTGAAGATCTCTGCTTGGATTTTATATTCATTGCCGTGACGTTTTTAGACTTATCATGATTGTAAATAGAATGATCTACACTTGCAGTACTCTGTTCTTAGTGTATTTGTATAATTGACAAAACTGAGACCATGGCTGTCTGTGGGTAGTGGGTTGCACATGTGCACTTTGCAGGGACATGGTGTGAATGTTTAAATGCCCGTCTTGCTCTTGTTTTATTTTATTTTTTCAGCTGTGCTTTTTTTGAAAATAGTTTTTTTGGGACGTGTTGTTGGCCGCAGATAAGGAGACAGACTGCAGTTCCTTTGCCCCCATGACTTCGAGGTGACACTGGTGGAAATGTAACTATGTACTGTATTATTTTTTGTTAGAAACTGGTGCAGGTACTAATATATCTATTGTTATGGAGAATGCTCAGGGTTGTTAGGAAAAATATCCAATCCACTGCTGCATGAGCGCCACCCCGTGACGTGTGGGTAATGGGGTTACGTGACCATACATTATCACACTTGTCAGTATGGGTTGGAAATAGTGGGAAGCATCGATGTTGAGGCATGAATTGCCCTTTGCTGACACCACAGCCGTACAAAACTATTAACTAGAGGTGACTGCAAGGATGAAGGTTTGAATTTGTTGTTCTTTTAAAAGTAAAAAGTTAACACGTTTATGAATAACAATACACTCTTCCTCTCCAGCATGGGGCATAGTAAATTGTGTTACCTCACAGGCTAAATTTGTGCAGGGAATTTTATTTATTTATTTTGGTCTCAAATCCCATATTGAGTTAAGGTATTTCGACTGAAAGCATTCCTTGAGTTATACATTCAAAAGCTGATGACATCCACACCAATAAACTATGTGCAGGTGCTTGCTTTGAGTAACTTCCTTACATTTCAAACTAAATGCAGGAACTACAATGGAATTATAGAGCAGTTATCTGCAATTTCGTCTCATGACACTTAAATATTATCATGCATCGAGCCGTGAAAACCTAAATCAGTACTATTAAATACGGCAGTGGGATATATTTCCCAGTAGAACAAGTTGTGTTAAATGTAGTGTGTATATACAATGTGCTCATAAAGCTAACATCCACTAATACAAAATTATAATCACCACTTTGAGCTAGGGGTACACCACTCAATACCAACACGTGGTGGTGTGAATATGACATCGTTTGAGTCTCACATCCGTCTAAATATCAAAATTTCCACGGGTGACATTAGCAACACACAATCCGTGGGGAATTGAGTCAGTGGTTGACCAAGTGTCTTGGCCGTGATTGTTTTGAATGCTCTTGTTATGTGCTGTTAAAGATCACTCAAGAGTGCCTGTATTTTGGCACACTTTCAAAAATTTAACCGCACAGTTCAAACGGCTGTCTAATTATAATTCGTCACTTATTGGTGAAATACTTTTGTGGCTACTCTATCTGTATTTTTTAAGAGAAAGTAATATAATTACAGTAATGCAATCATTACAAATACATCAAGGTTGAGAATGAAAACACACCGATGTGCCTTAAAAGAACGTTTTTAATAGGCGCATGTTTGCAATGACACGGCTCAGAAACATGGCCATTGGCAAAAAGAACAAAAACAGCAACAAGATGCTGGTATATTCTTGGAATTGCATTGAGAGATAGAAATAGGAACACAGTTCCTTGTTGAGAGAACATAGGCAAGTTAAAGACGCCAATCAAACTTCAAAGGGTCATGGCAAGTAGTGGATGGCCTCGGAGTACATACATATCGCTAATAAGGATGACGGCCAACGGTCGAGAATAACAGAATGGCAGCCAAGGAGTGAACGCAGCCAAGAGGACATCCACCAGGGAGATGGAGCAATGGCATTAGCTCGTTGTGCAGACGCTATTTGGATTGTTACATCGCAGAATGTTCAGGGATGGCGACGGGTTGGGGGCGCCTTCATCCAGCAGTGGATTGACCTACTCCTTCGTATGGCTGAAAATATGTCAGGACTGCTAGCCACTACGAGAGGGCCAACATTATCAAGCCCAGTGTTACTGACGGGCTTTCCAAAGCTGTTCTTTCGGGATAGCCGTGTCGAGCGCTCCCGAGAGCGGGGCGCGCCCGTGCTTCCTGTAAACAAATGCCATGTTGACGGAACCAAGTTACCAGGAACCAATAAGGATCACACAAAGTTTCCATGTGCGGGGGGAGAGCGGAACCCTGCTGTAGCCACACACGGATTGTATTCCCTACAATTGATAAGCGGGGTCTCTCGTCACGCACCTCACGATTGGCCATCCGTGCGACCGCACGACTATTTCAACCAATAGACGCGAGGCTTGAGCCGCATCGGGCCCATGCGTTGTAGGGATTCGGTGGCCACGTGGCGTGGACCAGGGGAGAGCATGGCCGGACTGGATCTGATCGCGACCATCGAAGACGATGAAGAGGTGAAGGTCGCCTCGGAGGAGAGCGACTCCGACGACGAGGTGAGTGTGGGAACGAGGGGGACGGGGAGGAAGTGCGGCTGGTCTTTAACCGGCCCTCCACAGATGTCCCGCGCGGGAGAGGTAGCGGCGCGCAAGGCCTGCTAGCCTAAATGTGCGTAGCTAGCTGCTACACGTGGGCGCACGTGGGGAGGATTTGGTTGAGTTAGTGTCAGGGGTGGGGGTTTAATGCGGTCACGTCCAGCAGTGGATAGACCACGTCTGAGTGTTGGTGGAGGAAATAATTATAATAATTAACTTTAAATACGCATTGTGAAAAATATTCGAGGCGCTGTATAAGAAAACATCAAAGAACGAGGGTTCACAACATATCCATTGGACAGTAAATAAGTCGTGAAAAACAGGTATTAAAAGCTATTTCATAGCAACGTATATTTAAGAGAGCTTTAAACTTAGCGGTTGAAAGGAGCCTCGCGGTGTGTCCGGTTGTCGTGAGCCTACAATGCTCCGATTCTGCGCATGAACTTGTTTCAGGCTGGAAGGAATCGCTGCTCTATGTAGTTTTTTAAATAGTTGTTCATAGGGGAGGAGTAAGCAAGTTACCGCATCTCAGGGCACCGGGAGCAATTTAATCCGGGTGATTAACCTCGGCAGCATGTCTTTGGAACATGGGAGGAAACCTGAGTAACCCGGCGAAAATCCACGCGGACACGGGGAGAACATACAGACTCCACACAGAACGGGACTCGAGCAGGGAATTTAACTCAGGTCCTCCTTGTTGTGAGGCGGTAGCGCTACTCTTGGTCATGAAAGCCTTCGAGTAAATTTTGGTCAGTGCCAGTTGATGAATGCGCGGCTTTGAGGGGTGAAGGGTATGTTCAGATGTCGCCCACCAGCCGTTGCCTGGAATCTAATGCTCAAGGAAGGATCTGAATCGAATAATTTAGGAATCTGTTTCTGGTACTGCCATCTCCCGGCCACCTCACAGCGCAGCAGGTTTATGAGTTTAACACATTTCCAATGAGATCCACAAATAACTTTAATAATTGTTCAATTCGCTCTTCATATTTCTTCCCAAGTTCTAATTATGTTTGATTAAATCAAGATCGGTATTAGCTCTTGATTACACACCTTAAATTGCTGCTCTTTGATGCTGGCTGCTTTGAATTTCGGTGCTTTGGGCCTGTGCTCAGCAACTCTCATAAAGCAACATAAAAAACCGGAGCCTCCAAAGTTTTGGTTCATGGGGCACACGTAATGACAGCACGTTGTTTTCCATAACCAGATGGACATGTTGTCTTTGCCGTGTGCATCTAATTCCGTTGCTCTAACGCATTC
The DNA here is from genome assembly GCA_036362915.1 of Geotria australis. Taxonomy (NCBI): domain Eukaryota; kingdom Metazoa; phylum Chordata; class Hyperoartia; order Petromyzontiformes; family Geotriidae; genus Geotria; species Geotria australis. The sequence continues at coordinate 2,834,474 of JAZEWU010000022.1, forward strand.
GCCGGGGTATGCCTGCCACTTGCGTCCAAGCAGGATGGCACCGCTGTAAAGAAAAAGAAGAAAAAGGCCCAGCCGGTGGTGCGCGGCCGCTGCGCTGACTTCAGCGATGACTTCTCGTTCCTGGAGCGCGATGGAGAGATCGCCATTGACTGGGATCGTGACATCTTGCTGATGGCCAAGAAGAGGGTGAGCGTTGCAAACAGCCTCAAGTTGTACGTTGCAGTGAATGTAAGCGGTAGCAGTATGTCCTCATCAGCCGTGGTCTCCGCACTGCTGAATGAATGCCTCCAAACCCATTGCCATCTTTCACGGTCTTGCAAGGCAACGATTAATGCAGCAGCTGCACACGAGCTAATGTCATTGGTCAATGCATAAGGGTTGAGCTCCTTTGGCTGTTTTGCTTTTATCAGCCACGGCCACCAGCAGTCATCCCTTCTAGTCATGTGTGCGGCCTGTCATGTCCAAGCCCACAATTCAATATAACGTCTATTCTGTGTTTTTTAATCCACGGGTTCCTTTTCTTGTCTCTAGGTGTAATTCCAAACGTGCACTTCTCAATGTTTATTTCCACACCTTATAGCTTTTGTTCCATTTTATTTGTTAATTTCCATATTTCTGTTCATATGTTTAAGCAAGCAGTCTACACTAATTCGTCTTTAATAAAAAATATATATATGCAAATTAGTCACTTGATGCAAATGCACTGTAACATTTCCATTTGGGCCACTAAAGATGACGTAGAATTGCTTCTGAATTGACTTCAGTAGAGCGTTTTATTGTAATGCACAATGTTGACGTGAACATTTATTTATTCACATTTGTCATAGGTTTTTCAGAATTTGTTTGATGCTTTTTAATATGTTTTTTTACAGCGTCATGCAACCACGCTGGATGAGAAGATTGCAGAAGTGAGGCGAAAGAGAAAAAAAGCGGTAAGGTCATTAAATTGTATTCACAACAGCAATAAAGTCTACCAAAATGTAATGTTCTTTAACAGAATGCCTGTTCTTATTTCTGACTCAATTCGAATTTTGCACCGTTATTATCGTTGATGAAAAATTATAATGTTGCAACATTATGGCACGCTTCAATTTAAAATTGTACTCTTAAAGCATTTATTCCGTGGGGCCGAATTGTTACAAATGTTTGTCTTCAGGACACGCCGGAAAACGACGACAAAGAGAAGGAAGCTGAAGTGAAAGGGACGGAGGATGAAGAAAAGGACGAAGTGAATGGAGAGAAGGAGGCCGAAAGCAGTGAGGAGGCCGAAGAGGAGAGTGCAAATGAAGCGACGGAATCCTCATCAGAAGATGACGTTCAGAAATCTGGTTTGTTTTTATTTTATTCAGACTGGCTGGCTTAAACGTTTGTTTTGTGTTATTGCAGAGCAAAGGCCCAAAACGTCACATGGCCAGCAACTAAGAGCACTAGCAAAGTTGTACTCTAATACTTAACAGTTAACACTTTCTTTGAGCAAGTTTTTTTTTTCTAACTATGAGAACTCAAGAGACCAGAATAGTCTGCTTTGATAAAGTGACCTGGGGAATTAGTCAGTTAATAGGAGAGCAATTATGGTTATGTATTGAGATAATGTTCAAAATTGCCAAATTTTTTACGTGACCTAACCCATAACAAGAGCTATGCTATGGATAAGCTTGGTCACGAAAGCCTTTGTGTTAAATTCATAACACGTTGCCGCCACTTACTTATTCTTGCGTATTACTTAAGGGGATCTATATTATCCACTGTGAATCAGACAGTGCAAAGTTTAATCATGGGTATTTGCGGCCACAGCAGTAATCAGGGTAACCACTGGATGCGAACCGTAAATGTCTGCAGCGGATCGCGAACGCGTTACCGCCAGGCCGCGTTAATGAAATTGTGGGAGAAGAGACAGTTCAAGGAAATCCCCGAATCGATCAATTCTAATGTGGTCTGGTGGATCACGAATAGTTGTGTGAACCTCCCCGCAACCTGCCGGGCTGTGAGCTGGCTGGGAGAAGGTGATTCTTGAAAACAGCAATGACAAAACAAGGTTGAAATAATTTCATCGCTCGTTGTGTTTTCGCTGTTAGACGTTTTAAAGGAAAAGGTGAAAAAGAAAAAGAAGCTCAAGAACGTAAGTACATCTACAAAGCGTTGTGCGTGCATTGACACCTAATTACTATGTATATAATGTGACCAAACACGACTGGTCACATTATATACATGTGACCAGTCGCTCTTGATTGTCCCTTCTCAGTCAGCTCTATAATGTCTGCAAGTGTAATTTTGAGCTACTCATTGAGGGTCAGTGATTTGGTGCACACGTGACCACAAACATGTTGGCAAGTAAGCAGATTAAGAAGCAATAAAAACTGTGACATAATCGGAGTCTTCAGGTCGATACGATATAAGTTTTCATGTTGTAATGTACATGTGTATAGTGTTATCCATCTTTTATCTGGGTCACCCCCACCATTTCCTCAGATAATTGAGAGTTTGCGTATTGATTTCTTTACTCTACAACTTACTAAATTATAAACTGCAATGTTCTGGATGCAGTCGTTTTATGTGATGTACACAACAAGCAACCGTTGAACTGTAGTTCTGTTCTTTTCAGCTCCGCACGACGGACACAATGATGCAGATGTATACAAACGCACGCCGAGTTTGTACGGATGCAATTTTATCAACAGTTCGTTGACCTCTACCATTTCGTAGTTTGCGATCTGACCTAGTTTTGTCTTTCACTCTTTCATCTCGCCGTACAAAAGGAAATGACAGCGCTGAGAAGAGGCGTTCAAATGTGGTTCATGTCGTGTAATCTCCATGCTTGGGGGTGAGCTGATTTTTGTTGATGTGCCCTGGCAGGAGGAGAAGCCTTTCTTCGAAGATGCGCCTTTCGTTGATAAAAACATCACCTTCCCGGACATGAACCTCTCTCGGCCTATTCTTAAGGTGCTTCCTCATCACTGTTGCACACGAAACTCTCTGTTGTGTGTCAATTAGATTCGTGTTAACAACAGTTGTTGTGTACAACACACGTGGCTACAGGCATGTGATTTTATGTGTTCGTTACAGATCTGGAATTATTCCGTGCGGGTGTATAATTGTATCTGTTAGAGATAACGTTTCGTGTTTAGCCGTACAAACTATTGGGTTAATGCTGTTGGCGATCACCTGTTTAGGCCGACACGTCACATGAGGGAGGTAGTGTGGTGGTCAGCACCACGTTCGACAGCCTTTGTGTCCACCGTGCCGACGTTTACACACCGCACCAGGTTTTCATTTAATAATAATAATAATTTTCCATTTATAACGCGCACATATTCATTCAATGTCGAAGGTATTAATTCGACGAGAGAACGACTCGGAGGCGCAATGAAAGCGCAGAGAGGCGGAGGAGGCAGCCAGGCGGTTTGCCGGCGCCAAAAGCCTGAGTCTATCTAGAGGAAGCCCAGGATCAGTTTCTGATTTGACTCGCCATTGATGGTATCCATGTTTGGCGAACGACCTTGGGGTCACGGGTTTGTAATAATAATAATAATAGCATTTATATAGCGCCTTTCACCCGAGGGTCACAAAGCGCTGCAAAGCAGCGCGCGAACCACTGTACCATCGCTGCTTGCGGAATGCCCACATTCGCCTGCGTTTGTCTCACAGCCGTGTGTGTCTGTGTGCGTGTGTCGTAGGCGATAGCCAGCATGGGGTTCCAGCAGCCCACGCCCATCCAGCAGTCCTGCGTCCCCGTGGGGCTTCTGGGCAAAGACATCTGTGCCTGCGCCGCGACAGGCACCGGTACGCACGGACGTGCAGTCTCACACCCTGAGAAAAACAAGCGTGCAGAAAAATTAAGTTGTGTTGAGTGCTTTTGGTAGTTTATTTTTGGGGGTATCGTTGTTTTCAGCAGAATACCGTGAAGCCTAATCCGGCGTTGCATTGTAGTATGCTCCAACAACAATCCTCCTCCATATTCACCAACCTTTGCTGGTCAGGCTGGCGAAGTATGGTAACTCTCATGACCCGAAACGACCTTGCGAGGCCGTCATCCAGCAGTGAATTGACAAAGTGGCTGTTGATCATTATGATTACAATTATATTATTGAGCTGATAGTTTTGGCGTGCGTGTCAACATTTCGGCATGCTGGAACACTATAAGACAAAGATCCTCCTTATAGCGTTATAGACCGGCTGAGAAGACCCGGAGCTTTGTGCGGAGCGACAGGCCGGGCAGCTTCCACATAGCGTTACGCACCGCACTACATACACACACACACCTGAGTAACGCTCACTCCTTGCCGACTGTCTCGCCGCCTCTCTCCCCTGCCTGACCCCCCCGCCCCGACCGCGCGCGCGCAGGCAAGACGGCGGCATTCATGCTGCCCGTGCTGGAGCGGCTCGTGTACAAGCCGCGGCAGGCCCCCGTGACTCGGGTGCTCGTGCTCGTTCCCACCAGGGAGCTCGGCATCCAGGTGCACTCGGTCACGCGCCAGCTCGCGCAGTTCTGCAACGTGCAGGCTTCGCTCGCCGTCGGTGAGTCGTCACGACGGGGGAGGGGGTCGGGGACGCTGTTGCTTTTCGAGCGCCGAACGCGGGCTTTGGAGTAGCTTTCGCGGCCGCCAACGCGCGAACGTGCACGGTTAGGACGTGTGTTTTGAGAAGCGGCTCGATGCAGTGAGAAGGGGCTGTTGGACGACGCGCGCGTCTGGCCGCGTGCAGGAGATTGACGGTGTGTTTGTGTGCATGTGTTATAATAATAATATGCAGTATATTTGTAACGTGCGCATATTCTCCGGACGGGTTGCACCCGTTCATTCGGAGGCGCGGAGCCTGGCTCAGTCGGTTTGTTGTTGTGGATCTCTCGGAAGCAGTGTGTGGCAATATGGCGCCGGCAAAACCGCCTGGCTGCCTCCCCCGCTTCTCTGCGCTTTCCTCGCGCCTCTGAGTCGTTCTCTCGTCGAATTAATATCTTCGACATTGAATTAATGTGCCACGCGTTATAAATGTAAATTATTACTATTTCTCATCCATGTGACTCTGCTCCCTCTGCCCCGGCATCGACAGCAGCATTAGCTGCTGCTGTTGTTATTGTTGCGGCCACGTGACTGGAGCGCGTGCGATGCCCCCCTGCGCACAGGCGGCCTGGACATCAAGACACAGGAGGCGGCGCTGCGTGCAGGCCCCGACATCCTCATCGCAACGCCCGGACGACTGATCGACCACCTGCAGAACTGTCCGTCCTTTGACCTGAGCAGCATCGAGATTCTCATCCTGGACGAGGCTGACAGGTACAGTGGTGCATGTGTCGCAACCGCCCTCCCCCCGGTCCTGGGTTAAAAGAGGTAAAGGTGTGGCCCTGCGATTACCTACTCGTGCCGCTGATGGCGGAACAGCCTGCACTAGAGGCAGCTCCTGAGAATGCCTCCAGAGGCAATTTTTGGCCTACTATTCCACATTGGGTTGTGCCCGCGTGTTGTCAAGTCGAGTGTATTGATCACATACACGTAAGATACATGGCAGTGAGAGTTTTTGTTCCCGTTCTCTCTCAGCCACTGTGCAAAACAATTAAGTGCAATAACCTAAAGGCTTAAGTATTAAAAAGAAATCAAGTCATGAATATTATGATATGATAATAAGTACTAATAGCATATGCATAGACAACAAGTGCAAGTAACATATGCATAGCAGCGTAGCAGCGATGGGGTCATCTGTGTTTGGCACGATGTGCATTGTTTCGCTCCATATCCTAAGGAACCTCCCAGTGCATCGAGTGAAGCGTCATGCCGAATAACGTGCGGCACAACCCGAAAGCATATCGGAGAGCTTTGAAGCAACATTAATGAATTACACAATTACAACTTGTGTTTGGGCCCATGTCTGGTAGCCAACATCATGCTGGCTTCCTCTCAACCCAGCGCCAACCCAGTCTTGAGTCATCGGTTCGTCGCTTATATTTTACACGGTTGTAACTGACCCCGGGTTTGCAGCGCGCGGCCATTGCGTCGCGTGTTGGCCGTTTCGTGTCCGTCGTGTCCCCTCGTGTAATCACGGATTCCCGCACCTTTGCGCAGGATGCTGGATGAGTACTTTGAGGAGCAGATGAAGGAGATCATCCGGCAGTGTTCGCACCAGCGGCAGACGATGCTCTTCTCTGCGACAATGACCGACCAGGTGGGGAGCAGCTTCTGCTGCTGCTGCACGCAAAACGGTGTCCGTGTATGGGGTTGGTAGTATTGCGATGGTTTACTTTTTTAAACGTTGTTGCTTTGCATTGGTTTATGTTTTCATGACTCAATGCGTGACAGTTGCGAAGCGTTGCAAAGAAAAAGACAAATACGCCCGACGTGGCACAGCCAAAAGAACAGCTGTGTTGTTTATTTTTTTTTCTCTGAGAGAGAGGGAGAGCGCCTGTTACGGCTATCCCGAAAGAACAGCTTTGAAAAGCAACCATCATGAATCGAGCCGTGAAAATCTACATCAGTCCAAATAGGCAGTCAATGCCGTGTCTTGAGATTAGATCAGTTGACTTTTTTGGAATGTTCACCTTGAGCAGTGCAATTTTACGCTGTGTTAGAGAACAGTTTTACGAATACGATGCCAGAAAACAGTTTTCTGAAGTCTCATCTAGGGGCCCTCTTACACAATACCAGGTGGCACACCATTTTTTATAACCTGCAGCAGATTTGGTGTCACTTACAATTTTAATTGTGTAATTTGTACAAAAAAAATTGAAACCAGATCGTGATTATAATTTACAAGCTAACAATGCTGCTGTAATTGCAATTAGAATTGCTTTGAAAAGAGTGTTCCTTGCTTTGCAACGAGACTGAGAAAATCTAATGTTCCAAATGAAGTGAAACACCTGCATGCTTTGTGTGTGTGTGTGTCGTTGGGGACCAGTTTTGAGACCATCAGCTCGTTACAATTCACAAGGCGGTTTAATCAAAGATCACACCTGGCTTCGCACCCAGGGGCTTGGCAGCGCAGACTCATTGCTGGCCACCGGAGCGGCGTTTGACGAGCTGCGTCGTTCTCTAGAATCGGCCATTCAGTGCCGATTGTAAGGGTCAAATTTTTGCCAAATTCGAAATGTACTTGCAAATTACTCAGTTGGGATTATACAGGATCACTACCCCGTAGTGATACACTAACGGCCACAAGTCACTCTTGAAAATGACCCCATCCCGGTCTCTTGAGTTCTCACGCGGCAGGGTGGCGCAGTGGTAACATCTGCGCCTCACAGAAAGAATGGTCTTCCCCGAGCAGGTTCGATCCCCGCCTTGGGCGCCTTTCTGTATGTAGTTAGTATGTTCTCCCCCTGTTCTGCATGGGTTTCCTCCGGGCTCTCCGGTTTCCTCCCACAACTTAAAAAAAAAACTCAATCAATTGACCGATAACATCCTAATATATAGGAAGCAGTGTGTGGCAATATGGCGCCGGAAAACCGCCTGGCTGCCTCCTCCGCCTCTGCGCTTTGCTCGTGTCTCTGAGTCGTTCTCTCGTCGAATGAGTACGTACCTTCGACAGTGAATGAATATGTACGCGTTATAAATGTCAGTATCGGCGACCGACGATCTTCGTCGTTCTCTCTCCGCGAGCAGGTGCAGGACCTGGCGTCGGTGTCGCTGAAGCACCCGGTGAAGATCTTTGTGAACAGCAACACGGATGTGGCTCCGTACCTGCGGCAGGAGTTCGTGCGAATCCGCGCCAACCGCGAGGGGGACCGCGAGGCCGTCGTGTCAGGTACTAATAATAATACTTATTTTACACGGCAATCCCGAAAGAACAACTTTTAAAAGCAACCGTCATGAATCGAGCCGTAAAAACCTACATCGGTACTCTACCGATTCTCAGTTAGATTGCTCGATTTAACTGGACAAACACGTAGATATAATTCACAATTCTGGTAGCTGCCTGATGATGCCGGGTGTAACTAGCAGTAAAACATCGTACCCGGTTGTTCAATGTTGTAGATTGCTCTCCCAAACCACTGGTGGTGCCGCTGAAGTGGTAATAAATTTGCGCGTCTGTTCACTTGACAACTTCAATTATTGGCTGTGTCTAGCGCAGGAGAGTTTGAGACACATTTACACGATGTGACGCGAACAAAAAAGCAATCTCGCCCGAGTTCCCACGTCTACTGCTCGTGTTGAACGCTGCCGTCTGTCCGTGTGTGCGAGCAGCGCTGCTGACTCGCACCTTCCAGGACCACGTGATGGTGTTTACGCAGACTAAGAAGCAGGCACACCGTCTGCACATCCTGCTGGGGCTACTGGGGCTGCGTGTGGGGGAGCTGCACGGGAACCTGTCCCAGACGCAGCGTCTCGAGGCCTTGCGGTATGAACGCACGTACCCAGTGTTTGCGCGTGCACACATGCGTGCGTACGTGTGTGCGTGTGCACACAAACAGTATAATTCCTGTATATGGGCACCTATTAAGGGTAGCGTGGTACACAGCTTGGTTGGGTTGGTCGCATTCTGTTCAAGATGAAACTAAGCTGCTTGTCGTCGTTGCGCGCCGCTCTCTGCAGGAGGTTTAAAGACGAACAGATTGACATTCTGGTGGCAACGGACGTGGCGGCCCGAGGTCTGGATATCGAGGGCGTCAAAACGGTACGTGGTCCTCCCTGTAAAGCCGCACGCTCGCCACTGCTCTGTGACGAATGGCGACACCTGTCCGCTCAAGGGCCTCGTTTGATTGGCTTGGCTCCTTTCGCCGCCAGACCATCTTCGTCATCGTCAGCCATGATCTGTCAACCGTTTGGCAGCAGGGTGGCAGAGTGGTAACATCCGTGTTTCACAGAAATAAGATCCTGGCCGAGGCCTTGTGATTCCCACCGTGGGCGCCTTTCTGTGTGGGATTTATCTGTTTCTCCCCCTCGTATGCGTGGGTTTACTCCCACAACCAAAAAAAAAACCTCCTTAATGAATTCGCCGATAGCATCATAATAAATAGGATGCAGTGTCTGGCGGACTCGCGCCGGCTGACCGCCAGGCTGACTCGTCCCCCCTCTCTCCGGTTTACTTGCCCCTTCGTATCCGTGTCTCGTCCGTGACCAGGCGTGAAAGTTCCACGAATTTTAAATTGTGTCGTTATCATTCATTATTGCGCGAATGTTTCTCGCTGCCGTCACCGGTGCAAGAACTTGAGAACCACTGATCTAGCAGCTGAGCACGAGCTGATTCCATCGCTCCGTTCCCACAGAGGAGGTTTTCTCCAGCGTGTAATCTCTTTATTGTATTTGGCCGCTACACGATTGTTAGACGTTATCACCGGTCTTCTTGCCTTCTAGTGACGTGTCCTTCCCAAGCTCACCTACTTTTCTTAACAGTCATTATGATGTCTGTAACTTGCATGCGCTCTCATCCGAGTATTCATCTCCCAGTCTCAGTGTAATTCCAAGCAGCCACCACGTCTCCACGCTTCTGCGTGCAATTTTCAGCTCGCGTTCAATGTTCCGTCTGCGATATCCGCGTTTTTGAAACATACGTCACAGCGGGTAATGAAAACCGATGAAAACCTTTCTTCTTTCGGCACGATGGCGTGTTGCCAGCTTGCCGTCTAGAAATAATTTTGCACCCAAGTCTCGTTACCCGCTGTGCTGGCTTTACAATGTTCTGGCTGGGGAGAGAAGGTGCCACATTATCGCTCGGTAGGCAGAGGGAACGTCGACTATTTATTTGTCTACTTCGCCAGTTTCCGAAACAATGGAGCACACTGTTTTCGTGCAGTTCGTGCACACTTTATCCCGACTCTCGTCTCACAACATCGGATTTGTCTTGCGTATGAGATCGCGTTTGTGCATGACAAATTTGACTGCGTGTGTGGAACAGTGGCGCAGTTGTCAGTCCACTGTGGCACAAACCTGTCTTTGTGAGTTTGGATCCTGGCCACGGCTGACATCAGTGACGAGCGATCTCAGGAACCGGTCCTAGGTCTCCCCAACCACGCTCACCTAGTCGCACTGATCAGCGTGGTGAAGTACGGCTAAACAACCCCACATGGCTGACATGATTTAAGGGATGCCTGGTTTTCTCCAATCTCTGTTTTATACAGCGCTTTGGGACCTTTCTGTGAGGCGCAGATGTTACCACTGCGCCACCCTTCCGCGTGACGTCACGACGCCCCCCCGCCGTGCCGCCCCCCTCCCTCTCGCAGGTCATCAACTTCACGATGCCGAGCACCATGAAGCACTACGTGCACCGCGTCGGGCGCACGGCCCGTGCCGGTCGCGCGGGACGCTCCATCTCTCTCGTCGGCGAGACGGAGCGACGGGTTCTCAAGGACATTGTCAAGCAGGCCAGGTCGACAGTCAAGAGCCGCGTCTTGCCCCCAGGTGGGACGCCACCCCATGCCGCCCCCCCCCCGTATTTTATTTCCTGTAGCTACGAACACCCTCCAGTAGCGCGAGGCCTTTGTATCCGGCAATGGGTTTGACCGAGGGCTGTACCTTTTCACTAATGGGTCCGTTTTGCCAGTACGGACAGTCACCGACTTGATTCAATTCAATTCAACTTTATTGTCAATTCTGCCATATGTACAGGACATATCGAGGATCGAAATGCCGTTTCTCTCAGAGCTCGGTGTTGGCATATACCGTCCGACTTACGAATGCTCGTGCTTACGAACGAGCTCCCATAAGATACTGTGAATTGCGATTTATAGTATACTGAATGTGTGTTACTGGATGATGTTAAATAGCGTTCCGAATCATGTCCACATCCTGAAAGCATCGAGTGCATCACTGCTTCGTACCCAGTATAGTGTAACATTAAATATATTGTCTTCTGACTTGCTAACAAATCAACTTACAAGCAGAACTCCGGAACGAAACCCGTTCATAACCCGGGGACTGCCTTTATATAGATGATGAAAAAAAAGAAAAGGCTTTGCCCTCTCTGGCAACGATACATGTGTTAAAATGTTCAATAAAGGTGTTAAACTAGATACATTTAAAAGGTGTGTATTTGGTGTTTGAACATCTAACACCTGTATTTTAGCTAAAAAGGGCTAAGCCTTTTATTTTTTCATCATCTGTATAATGCCAAAAAGATCCCGTAGTTGCAACGGCTCGACCCGAGCTACTGATGCCTTGATATCTGCATTGTCCTTGAGCTGTAAGTCTTGTGGCAACATTTGATCTCACACTGCTGTCAGTGAATCAGTTTCAAGGACAATGCATATCCATGATGGTTGCTCTTCAGAGCTGTTCTTTCGGGATAGCCGTGTTGAGCGATCTTCCTCTGTCCTCGCGACATTTCGCCTACCACGTTGGAAGCATCATCCTACTCACTCGCCCACCCACTCAGAAGAAAGGACAGGAAGCGATTTAAGGTGGTCCAAACGCATGCGGTTGACGGGGACGGAGTTGTGAGCGACTTTAAAATGGACAGTGAGTGGGACCAGGGTGGAGTTTCAGGGGGTGGCAGGTTATTTACAGCGTTGCTGCTCCAGCAACAATGTGTGTCTCTCCCTGCAGAGGTGGTGGCGAAGTTCCGAGATAAGATTGAGAAGATGGAGAAGGACATCTACGCCGTGCTACGCCTGGAGCGAGAAGATAAAGAGCTTTGTGCGTCTGAGAACCAGGTACGGGGAACGTCGTTAAACCAGAGAGACGGTATCGGAAACCCTGTGCTTTGTCGATGTTTGTGCAAAACCTTTTCCGGACGTGATGCAACTCGCGTTTTTTTATGTTTCCGTTCTTGATATCTCTGTTGTGCCAATTAGTACACCTCTGTGGCTGTGAATTATTCTAATTATAATTATTACAATCTTTCGAGATGCTTGTGGGCATCCATAAATCCCGTTGGCACCAACCGTGACGGATGCGGATACGTGATAACGCACACATGGGAAATTAACTACTCTGGCAGTTTGTGGTCACCCTTGTAGAACCATGGAACGTTTAATGACTCAATGCTCGATTCACAAATACGAAGGAGGCATCATTGAGATGTGCCGCCCCACCATCATCCGACTCAAAGACCCCAATGTATAATTATAGGTGTTGCCTTACATCAACCTCAGCTATACGAGACGATTAACCGTTACGGGCGGCAGGGTGGCGCAGTGGTAAAATCCGCGCCTCACAGAAAGAATGGTCTTGCCCGAGGCGGTTTGAGTCCCACCTTGGGTGCCTTTCTGTGTGGAGTTTGTATGTTCTCCTCCTGTTCTGCGTGGGTTTTTTCTGGGTTCTCCGGTTTCCTCCCACAGCTTAAAAAAAACACTCATTAATTAGTTGGCCGATAACAGGGGTGTCCAAACTACGGCCCGCGGGCCATCTGCAGCCCGCCATCCATTTTTAATTGGCACGTATCAAAGTCTAAAAATATAATGGTCTATGGCCCACACATAATATTTGCGCTTAACTGTCTAGTGAGTGGCCCAGTCCTTCGTATATTTTTCTGTATGTGGCCCTCAGGAAAAAAGTTTGGACACCCCTGGCCTATAACATCATAATATATAGGAGGCAGTGTGCGGCAATATGGTGCCGGCAAACCGCCTTGCTGCCTCCTGCGGCTCTGCGCTTTCCTTGCGCCTCTGAGTCGTTCTCTCGTCGAATTAATACCTTTGATATCGAATGAATATGTGCGCGTTATAAATGTAAAATTGCAAATTATTGATCATTATTATTATTCCGGTGACGTTATTGTCGCGCAGCTCAGCAAGGCACAGAAGCATTTGGATGGCACGGCGCAGGACGAGGTGGAGAGGACCTGGTTCCAGACCAAGAAGGAGCGCATGCAGGAGAAGGGTGAGCGCTTCGGAGCACCGCTCGTCGGAACGTGCGCTTCACGCGTCCATAAGCGAATGGTCTCCATCACGCGCGGCGGGCTTTTGCTTTTTTCAAAAGAGCACCGTGAATTCAAATAATGAACGGCATTTCCCGGGAGACCTCTTCACCCTGACCTGTGTCGAGTTCCTTTAACCCGTTGATTTGGGGTTCGCGATATAATTGGGCACGCGTGTGCGTGTGTCCGGCCTGGTGCCTGATGTGGTTCGTAAACATCGGCACCGGGAGACAGATGCGGTCGGGTGTAGTTATAGCTACACATCACCGCCTGGTATGCCACGTCGGCCTTCAGAGATGCTGGCTAACAGCGATTGCTCCAACGTTGTGTATGCTATACCGGGGGATCTTTGTCTTTTGTACATCTAAAAAGGCATAACAATCACGCCCACACACCAGTGGCGTAGCGTTTTGCCAGATTGCGCTAAGAACTTGCTAACCTGGGTTCAATCGCCGGCTATGGCTAACACCAGTGGCACGTGACACCAGGACCGCTCCTGTGCCTGAAATAAGTACATGGTGCGATGTATAAACAACGGCACCAACGAGACAGAGGTGGCCAGGTGCGAATACCGGCTACGGCATTCGTGTACCGTTTTGACCATATTTAAGTGCTCGCGAACCGCACTTGCCGCGACAGTCTGTAACTATTAAGATGGGGACGGTGGGATCCTTTTGCCTTTTTTTTTCCCCCGTAGCCAAGAAAGCGCTGCAGCAGTACGACACGGCCCTGATGGGCAAGAAGAAACGCCAGGAGCACAAGAAGGTGCTCAGCAAGAAGCAACAGACGGTGAGGCGGGTGCCCGTCGTTACGACGCGGCGTTTCTCACAGAGTCCACAAATAAGAAAACGAACGTGTGCAATTTCGGCAGCCGTGCGCGTGAGTGACCGCGGTCACTCATTTCGGCGCAGGGTAGAAAGGGTGCCGCTGGGAGCTACGGAAGCATAAAATGACATTCTCTGATTTGCTCATTCCGACGAGCTTTGGCAGCGGGTTTTTCTCAACGCCTGCCTGAGAAAGCTGGCAAGGTGTTACACCCGAAAAGCAGTCTTCTGCAATACGGAGAGGCACGTGTTATCATGTATGTGACGTCGCAATTACTCCCATTTTGAGTTTTTTGGTCATATTTTTCTCTTGTTACTGGGGGAATATTGCCTCGGGCGGTGACATCCCCTCAGGCGTGGTGACATTGCCCAGCGGTGCATACATCAGATTTAGTAGTATTAGTGCCTCTTACATATCTTCTTTGTGGTGTATTAATAGGTGCTGGATATAATAATAATATTAATAGCATTTTATATA
>JAZEWU010000022.1:2871315-2893279 GCA_036362915.1 Geotria australis
GCAACGCTCTTTACAAAGAGCCGTACAAACCCACACCGACACAACATTCACTCTGTCTCGTCCGGCTCACCTCTGCCGACCATCAACACAACATTGACCATCAACACAACATAGATGTTTAATAGTAAACATCTATCTATCTATATTATTATTACGGCATAAAAATACCCAGTGAGCTTGCAAGCTCTTTAAGTGACTCCTGCATTGACACAACAAACGTGCGAATTGCTGACAATGAGGTTCGTCACGTGAACGAAAGGTGCCAATTCTTTACTGCTTCTGCACGCCGGTATGTTGCAGAGCAAAAACCACAACATCTCCAATGAAGGTACGACATTTCGCTGATAATTGCACTCAGCTTCATCAGGAACAAAGGCTTGCTGCCTGTCCTAGATTTCCCTGGGATTGTCCCCCTTTTTGGGGTAAATCTGTTAGTCTTTCCATAACGTAAAAAAAAATCCCAGTTTCACAATTGTGCAATCAAGCCGTACAACACTCAAAGGCAACAGATTGACACGTACTTACTCCCATGTCAGAGTTTCGTGAGATATATTCGACTTCCCGCCAAACATCCCGGCGTTTCGTACCACAGAGGTGGCAACCCGACAGAGGGCGCGTGGCGAACACCTCACCGGGAGAGTTGGTGATGGAGGCGTGGAAGCAGGAGAAGTTGATGAGCGCGTATGAGGCCAGGAAGAAGTTCGAGATGATGGGGGCGATCGTGTTTAGCTCGGCTGTGTCGGACACCCCCCGGGGCAGCGAACACAGCCACACAGAACCCGACGTCAGCGCTCCAGTATTTGTTGTTGTTGCCGATTTAAACGGCCGTTATTCAGAATTACCCGGGTTGGCCGGATGCCCCCCCCCCGGAGCAGAAATTTATGATCGGACGCCCTTGCTGAGACGTACCTCCTTTAGTCGGAGGGTCTTCGGATCGCTATTTTTTCTGGAACCTCCCCGTCAGAACTGTTTTTATCAAGGGAGACCCTAGCAAGAGCGCTAGACTCCAGGTAGCATAGCTCTCGGGGTTCATTGTAAAACGCAAACCCCTCCACCATGATAAGGTCTTCTTCTTTGCGATTCTTCGAAGCACGATGGTTAGCCTCTGGTTACAATCCATGATAGTCTCATAAATACTCTGCATCAGGGTAGAGCAACGATTCCGTGTCCATTAAGATTTGTCATTGCATGCTGTAGGTGGGAATGTTCGGGACCCCACTACAATTGCTAACATGACACACACCTGCTCTCATTGCCTATGACCATTTGCATTTTTTTTTACGGTCTTTTCAGTGCTGGTTTGTGTCTGCACGTTTTGGCCAGTTTTCTGTAAGGCGAGTCCCTATTAGCAACGGATAATTACGGTAAAATTACACTTATATTGAATAATTTTTACGGGCGTTATTGTGACCCCCGTGTTACCCAGAGACAGTAGGACAGCTAATTGCATTATTAACCCTATCAACGACCCCAGCTGAAAAGCGTTCGAAATAAAAGCCCGTGGACAGGAGGACTCACCGATGAGGATGAAGCCGACGGCGATGATGAAGGTGAGGATGTAGCCTGGGATGGGCTCATCGTTCTTCCCGTAGCCCCGTCCGAAGAGCCCAATGCCTGGGTACAGTTGGTCTTTGCACAGACACTGCAAGGGGAGGACATTGGCAACATTTAACCACAGGGCCAGAGACAAAATAACAACCATCTAGGTTAGAACCTATCGTGCGGGCGAAAGGACATGCGGATTCCGCATTAACCATCGGCACCGTGGTGCAGCGGTAGCACTCGCACTTCACAGCAAGAAGGCCCTGGGTTTGATTCCCAGCTTGGGTGCCTTGGCTGTGTGCAGTTTGTGTGTTCTCTCCGTGTCCACATGGGTTTCGCTGGGTAGTCTGGGTTCTTCCCATAGCTAAAAAAAATTCCACTGTTTGCCCGATATTATCTTAATATATAGATAACGCAGTGTCTGGAAAATGTTGGCACCGGCTTACCACGTGACTGCCCCCCCCTTCCCCACCTCTCTGTGGTTCCTGGGGTCTCTGAGTAGTTCTCCTCTCTCTTCGAGTGTGACTGAAACTACGCGCATTATAAGTTGTAGATTATTATTATCATCATCCATGCTCGTTCCACTGCTGCATTAAAGCCTCCATGAGTCGCCAACATTTCTCACGGTGTGGAAATGCATCTCGCGCCTGCACACTAACTCATTTAATTGCTCCATCTCCTCGGTGGGTGTTTTCTTTGGCACCTTCTCTCCTCTGTCTCCGCCACCCTGGCCTTAATCTTCACCACCGGCCCATCATGCGATGGAAAATGTCTACACAACGTGTGTGTTTTCTGTCTCCGCCACCCGTTCCTGCTCCTCTTGCCTGGAACACTTTGGGAGCGCTGACGAGGCAGGCGAGTGCGGAAGACAGCGTCGCCCCGAAAATCCCAGCCGTGATGAGCGGAGCAAACCCCGACACGAGGCTCAAGGACTGTGGGGCGAACACACACACGCGCACACACACGAACACGCAATCCAGAGGTCGCCGCTTAGATGCGATAGGCGGGTTGTGCGTATGGTGCGGCAAAGTGTGGGTACTCCCGCCTCTTACAAGACGTCCGGCTAGCGTGGAAGAGTAGGCCAAACACCGTCTGCAAGGGCTGTCTAGAGATCCCTCCAGTGGAGGCATTTCCACCAGTAGCGGCCTGAGTGAGCGAGTACAGGGGCAGCACCATTTACCTTATATTTCACTACAACTTGTGATGGACCGGCGTCCCATCCTGGGTATGGCCCTGCCTTGCGCCCTGTGTCTGCCGGGATAGGCTCCGGCTCACCGCGACCCTGTACAGAATCAAGCGGTTCAGGCCTCACCTGGTAGTTGTTGATGAATCCGTAGGGGCAGGTCTCCGTTGCGGAGCACGCAGTGAAGTTCCAGCCGTAGCCGCAGCCCAGCCCCACGCAGGGCACGGGGGGTAACCCCTCCGGCAGAGTGTCGTTCAGATTCCCCGACGCGTCGCGGATCATGCACGACGCTGCGTGGGGCAGTGCATTAAAAATGTTACTGCTTGTCCTCATCGCTCCACTTCGCCTGTCTTGTCTCAGTTCCTCCATCTCCACCAAAACCCCGGCACGTTCTCTCCGGTTTGCAAACTCCGCACGACTAGTTAAATCCCATTTCTGCTCCGGGTGCAAAGGCCCCCGTTCCTTTGCAACACTAGCTCCGTCACGGTGGAACAATAATCGAATATTAAATTAAGACCACAAGACTCACTGATAACGTTCCATAAACGTTTAAAGGCACATGTATTAAGTATGACCACAATCAAAACGTTGCAGCAATATATATTGAATCGTTTTGTGTTTATTTATAATGTGTATGTCGTGTTGATATAAGTCGCACTGGAGAACGGTGTCTACTAAACGGTAAATAATAAAAATAATAACAAAGTACGGTACAAGTAGGAAGGGGGGCCGTGATATGACCGAACCGCAAATAAATTCAAGTCACGTTCAACACCCCTGATCTCACCTATGGTTGCGGAGATGACCAGGTAAGAGATGGTCGTCCAGAAGATTGACAGCATGGTCCCCTTGGGGATTGCGATGTTGGGTTCCTTAAATTCACAACGGGTGTCAGTTACGATCACGGCGGGCAACGTCAGGCTGCGGAACGTTATCATTTTAATTCGGAGGTGAACGTGAGCACCGATGGTGCGCCAACGGTCGTCGAGACACATCTCACCCTGAGATCGCCGGAGATGTTGGCCCCCGCCAGGATCCCCGTGGCCGACGGGAAGAAGATGGAGAACATGCCGAAGAAGGTGCCCTGCTCGCCCCTCCAGCCAGGCAAGATGTTCTGCGCAAAGATGTCGGCTGCGAAGGAGAGGAGAGCGATCTTTGGAACGATGCGATTCATTGTAGTGATGCAGGCGTGCTATTTCAGTAAAAAAACTGTTATTTTGTAAACACCGTGGTGAATGGTAGCACCTCAAATGCCTGGAAGCCTGACATGAACGCACTGTAGACAACATATACGAATCTAAAAACATTCATTTCTACACACATGCCGATTAAATCAATCCACCCCGAACCTGTACTAATGCTTCGTGATTAAGTCACTGGTAATTTCCTATTTGAAATAGGCTCTATTACGCAACGTTACGTTTTATTATAGTTAATCGAGCGGTGCGTGTGATTGTGTTGAGCTGGTGCTGCGGGATACATTACATCTGTAGTTGTAGAATCCCTTGGACTGCTTCTCCTTGGTGGAGGGAATGACGGTGCCCACCAGGTAGTTTGCGAAGGAAATCATGATCACTATGAAAAACACCACCTGGGCCTGGAGAGAGAAAACGAGGCATCCAGAGGCTAATCATTCATTCATTGTTAGAAACCAGTTAATCCTGTACAGGGTTGCAGTGAGTCAGAGCCTATCCCGGCAGACAGGGGGAGCAAGGCAGTGCTATACCTCGGATTTGACGCCAGTCAATCACAGGGCACCGGGGGAAATTTAGTCCGCAGGCAAATTAACCTATGCAGCAGCATGTAATTTGACTGTGGGAGAAAACCGTAGTGCCCGGCGAAAACCCACGCGGACACGGGGCGAATATGCAAACGCCACACAGAAAGGCACCCGAGCCGAGATTCGAACCCGGGGACCTTACATACAAATCGAAAACCACCGGTACTTACTCGTACTACGTGATGAAGGTATCGTGAGCAAGTCCCGTAAAGAGCCTGCAAGCTCACCGGGTATTTTTTGGCTGTAATAATAACCATCCAATCTATATCTATCTTTCTGTGAAGCGCAGATGTTGCCACCGCGCCATTCTAGTCGGAGATTCCGCGCGGTGGGCCGCGTTAGTGCAGCGGTGGCGGAGCGCGAGACGCGTCGTCCCCCCGGGTCACCTTCGCCTCCCACTCCATGCCGGCGAGAGAAATGCCCAGCAGGATGGTGACGGTGATGACGCCGATGATCCGGATGTCGTTGGTCGGGTCCACGATGGTGGTGCCGGTCTCCTGCGCGAGAGACGGCCGCCCGGCAGTTACCGTGACCGCGGAGGGTAACCGGTGACCGCGGCGGTTAACCGGTGACCGAGCAGGCAACGGGCCTGACGCCGACAGCTTGCCGGATGCCCCTGCGGGCAGAGCCTCGGGTGCAATAAACAGCTGCTTGTCACGGTGAATTCTGAACATTTAAAATTACAATAATAACAAAATTGATGGTTGCTCTTCAGAGCTGTTTTTACGGGATAGCCTTGTCGAGCAATCACCCTCGACACGGCTATCCCGAAAGAACAGCTCTGAAGAGCAACCATCAAGAATCGAGCCGTGAAAACCTATATCAGTTCAATAATAATATTAAATCCACCGCTAGATGAAGGTTGCTTAGTGTTGGTTGCTGAAAGGAAGGGGCCAAGTACTGATTTAGGTATCGCTTTGGTAGCCATGATCGCGAATCGAACACAGATTTTTGTGTTCGGAGTGCCGGGCTGTACTAAGTGCACGACTGGTCTTCCCATGGCTATGTGTGCCATCAACTACCTTGCCCCCGTTCAGGTCCACACTCAAGACCTTGCTTGTTTTATGTAACGAGTCGGGGAGCATTTGTGACGAGGTGGAAGAGGCTTCAACGTGATGGAACGGGGCAACGAGGAGGTGACAGGCGGTTGGGCGGTTGTGCGGTTGCTCGCGTTTCGGGGGATCCGGTTGTTACTCACGATGAGAAGGTCGCGCACGGTCTCGGCGAATCCCACGGTGTGCATGGCGACCGCCACCGCGTTGGCGAAAGCGAAGATGAGGCCGATGGAGCCTCCGAGCTCCGGGCCCAGGCTCCGCGAGATGAGAAAGTACGTACCGCCTGCACAAAGACAAAGATCCCACGTATTGCCTTAACAGACTGTAGAGGCTAGTGTCGTTAGCGAACACCTATGAAGGTCGATACGGCACACGAGGGGGTGGGTGACCAGCACCACGCCCGGATGCCTTTGTCTCCCTCGTGGCGAGGTTTACACACCGCACTAGGTACTCAATTGAGGCTGAGTCGACCTAAGGGAGGGCTAGAACCGGTTCAGAAAATCGTCACCAATGTTGGCCGTGAGCGGGATTCGAATTCGGGTCGCCAGTTTTGTAGCCAAGCGCGCTAACCAACGAGCCACCGATCCCCACCTGCACGCACACGGGCCCACAGGCACAAAGACCCCCCTGCTTAGCCCGTACACAATTTCGGGGACAAGTGCGCTTGCCTGGGAACGGCTGGGAATCCCCCGGGAAGAGCTGGAGTCTGTTGCTGAGGAAAGGGATGTCTGGTCCACTCTCCTTGGACTGCTGTCACCGCGACCCTCACCAGGACAAGCGGTTTAGAAAATGGATGGATGGATGGAAGTGCGATTGGCGAGCTGCTTTGAAGGTCGGCGCGGCGCGTGGGTGGGGTGCTATGAAACTCGGGACACGCGTGGGGCTGGCACAAGATGGTCCACTGCTAGCTGTGAGAGTTCCCGATGGAAAATTTCCCAGCCTCATCACATGACACCGGACAGCACAGTCGCAATGTAATCTAGGACGAATAAGTTAAAGGCGTGAAAGAAAATAAATACAACAACCCTGGCAATCCATACGTGAGCACAAGGGAGAAACCAGCAGACAGGCAAATAATGAGATGGATCTGTGCGGTAGAGAATGACATTGAACAGCAGAGGGGGGAATGTGACCAAAGCAACAATGCTCGTGAAAGAGACGTAGCTGGAGGGGGTTTCTGACGATGAATGAATAAATCATTTTATGCAGCTGTACCGTAGCGCTTGAGCTGACGGGAGGGAAAAGAGGCACAGGAAAAATACCCTGTAGATTATGACGATGATATCGATTATTGGTGACAACGACGATGATGAAAAAAACCACTCATTAATTACTTGGCCGATAACATCAGAATATATAGGAAGCAGTGTGTGGCAATATGGCGCCGGCAAACCGCCTGGCTGCCTCCTCCGCCTCTCTGCGCTTTCCTCGCTACGCCTCTTAGTCGTTCTCTCGTCGAATGAATACATTCGACATTTAATTAATATGCGCGCGTTAGAAATGTTAAATTATTATTATTATTAATGATGATGGTTGTGGGATTGTGGCTCACCCGACTTGACCTTTCCGTTGGTGGAGATGGCGGAGATAGAGAGGCCCGTGATGCTCGTCACGGTCACGGACATGAGGATGATGAGCCAGGTGAGCGCTGAACACACGCGCACACACGCACACACGCGCGGCGAGAACACACTTTTTTATTCAAAGATAGAAATATTCCCCATATAGCCAGTACAGACTGTAAGTAAGGTCAAGTAGTGTTAGCGAGTAATAATAATAGCATTTAATATAGCGCCTTTCACCCGAGGGTCACAAAGCGCTGCACACGGGCCGCAAAGAGAACGGCATGTCAACAACGAAAGAAAAAACAAACTAATAAAAACCAAAGCAACAAAAAGAGTAGCCTCCCGTGAAGGCCGACACGGCCCACGACAGCGTGGGTAGCCACCACCACAACCGCCCGGCCGCCTTTGTCTCCCTAATAGCGATGTTTGTACCCGGCACCAGGTGCTCATTTGAGGCTGAGTCGACCAAAGGCAACCCCAGGACCAGTTTAGAAAATCGTCACTGGTGTTGCCCGTGAGCGGGAATCGATATCGGATCACCGGGTTCCTAGTTATTCCCCCACATGCAGTGTAGCTAACCGCTACACTGCATGGGCGAAAATTCTTAAGTGAAAGGGGATAACATTAAAATCACCGCACGGATGGATTACACAATCCATACACCCTGGACAAATGAACAGTCGAAGCATTCAGCACCTAGTATTCTTCAATAGTGTCCTATCATGGACCAATTACCAACAGCATCCCTGCTTAGCTTATACAATCCCAGCACACGGAGTACATCAAGGAATGCGTGCGTACAAGACACACGCGATTATAGTCACGTCTCAGCACAAGCAACGTGTCACACTGTCGTTTCACTCAACTTAAAAATGGCATCAACCAGACATCACGCCGTGTTTTGCTAAACATAGTGCGGCTTAACGCTCTTATCTACCCCGACAAGTACATCCATATCAGTGCACACGGTCTGGGTGATGACGCAGGCTGTTACAGGTCAACCGCATCAGAACGTGCGCGCGTGTGTGTGTGTGGATGGGACGCCTTACCGATGCCAGCCTGTGCAGTGATCCAGGGCAGCCGGAGATAGAGAATGACTCCCCAGATGTTCAGCATGCATCTGATCTGCACGCCGCAAGTGATCATAGCACTTCGATCATCGGTATAGCCTACGCAGCAGGATGCTCGGACAAGTGCTGATAGCGAGCACCCAATGCAGGCGCGTCGCAGCCGCGGGTGTTGCAGGAAAAGGTGGGGGGCATGGAATCATGTTTCTGTGAAAGTGCGGGTGTCACAACATATGATATGAGACTACCTCAGGAAAAAGTGGGGGGGGGATGGAATCATGTTTCTGTGAAAGTGTGGGTGTCGCAACACCCGCAACACCCGCGGCTGCGACGCGCCTGACCTAATGCGGCATGGCACATGAGGCGGTGGTGTGGCTATTTCCACAACCGGCCACCTTTAACTCCGCAGTGCTGATAGTTACACACTGCACTATGTAGTAAGTTACTGCTAGGGGAGGCCCAGGAATGCTTAATAAATCACTCGTCGCTGATGAGATCCTTGTGGATAGGGGATTGAAGGTTTGCAGTGGAATGTGCCAACCGTTGTGTCACCGCTCCCCATCATCATCCAGTGCAAAGGCAAAGTTGTGAGAATCGCTCTTAAGAGATGCTCTTTTGGGATAACCATGTCAATAAGAGAAACACTGAACACGACTGTCCCAGAAGAGCAGCTCTTAAGAGAAATGTCCAAACATCGAGGCACGAAATCTTATATCAACACACAAAGTTGCGACTCGTTCCAGTTCAATGCACACATCGAGTAGGGCCGAAAGCCGACCTTAAACCTGCACGTGCCTTTTTCTTGACGAAATAAAAACACAACCGGTAACCCCGTGAGCTCTGCCTCGGCTTAAAGGTCACGCTCGTCTCTGAGCTCTGATCTTGTCAGTAAAAATAAACACGAACCCTGCACGAGGGTGCATTTGCGTGCGGATTGAACACGCAGTCGGCACACGGCGTACGGAGCTGAGCCGCCCGCGACCGTGCCACGAAGTGAGCGGTGCTCGTCGTAGCGTCGCGGTTACCGTGCGCTGCGAACTCGCCGACCCCGAATGTGATTCCTGCTCGCCCGCCGCTTTACACTGCTGATGATATTCTGAACTGGTCCTGGCGCCTCCTCTTGTTCGACTCTGCCGCGGAATGCGTATCTGGTGCGGTGTATAAACATCGCCACTAAGGCAGACAAAGGCGGCGGAAGGTGTTGCGGTGCCAGGCCACCCGCCTCCTCGTGTACCGTGCTGGCCTTAATAGGTGATCGCTCACATAACTTGAAGCTATGGTCTGTTAAAGCTGTACGGGGGGGATCTTTGTCTTTGGCGGTTATAGTGGTGGTGGTTGTGAATGCCAACGTGTGAGCCTCACCATGACACCCTTGACCCAGCCAAAGCGGATGAGCTCTTGCTCTGGTCCTGTTCCACCAGGGTCCCCATCCTCACCCCCGAGCCCCTCTTCCCCCTCTGTGGCTCCCTCTTCGGGGGACTCCGGCGGAGACAGAGGCGGCTGTAGGGTCCAGACAGTAAGGGGGGGTGGGGGTTGAGGGTAGCGCCCCCTCTCTTGAGTCACTCTCACCAGGGTTCAAACTAGACGCCTGGTGCCTATCAGACATAACGGTCAGAAAAGTGACGTATTTCTTAAAGGCACATTGAGGCATTGCTGTGTGGAGTTTGTGTTCTGTGTGTATGTGATACTCCGGTTTCCTCCCATAGCTAAAAATGCACTCACTATTTGGCCAATAATATCTAAATATACAGGGTGCGGCATATGTCGCGTTACCGTTTCATCTTTGGAGCAATGAACTACACTGTGGCGCGGCACAGTTGTTTGTTATTAGTCAAGGTCCCGAACTCTTGGCATAGCAAATAATTATTACTGGTAAAGCGACTTATGCCCCATCCTGTAGCGTAGGCGTCGTGTCTGGAAAAATGTTGGCGCGAGCTTACCGCCTGGCTACCTTCCACCTCTGCAGTTCATCTCGCCACTGCGTCGTTCTCTTCTTAGATAGCGAACAAAAAAAAAGCTGCGCGCGTTATAAGCAGTAGCTATTCTCATCATTTAGTGGTAGATCACCCACTACGAGTTTATCCTGTTACAGAGCCACGGACGGTGAACTGACCTTCACAGAAGGCCCATGCAGCTCGGCCAGAGAGGGCCTGACGAGCTGTGGCTTCTCTCCGGGCACCAGCGTGTTGCAGTAGAAGTCGACGTGCGGCACCGCGTCCAGCGTGTTGTGGCCGAACGTCTTCTGGTAGTAGGTGTCGCTCACGGTGTCGTAGTGCGACGGCGGCCCGAAGCCCGCCATCTCCAGGTCTCCGGCGTGACCCTGGCCGCCGCCGTCGGCTGCGTCGCCTCCTCCCAGCGACGAGAGGCGACTCACTCGGAAGCGGCTGGGCTGAGCCGCCCTGTCCTCGTTCTCGTACAGAGAGTCGGCCATCGGGCCGGACACCTCGAATCGCCCTCGTCGGACACCGAGCATGGGCAACCCAGCGGACACACGGGGTGGCCAAGACCGACCGGTGGCACCAGCCAGTGATGCGGGTGGAGATTCGGCGAACGCGGACGCGAGGCCAGCCAAAAGCCCTCCTCTCACCCGTAATTGTTTTAACCCCGGTTTATAAACTGCGCGGGGTACGCGCGGTTGACCGCCGCTAATTTGTCTCGCTCCGTAGATCTTTACGGTCGGTTTATGTGAACGTGGGTGACGACCCTAAAGTCTGGTTTGTGCCAGCGGTGGACGGAGATAGAGCCGTTGTTATTGAGGGCCCTCGGGGCACCGAATGAGAATTGGCGTCACCTGATGACTGAAAGCGTGCCCAAAACTCATTCGGGTTGAAATGGTTTCCTTTGCATTACACTAAAAACACACACACGATGCACATTAAGCGTAGGCCGGAATTTCTAAACGGCAATGGTGCAGAGCGAGAGATAATCTCGTGTCAATCTCAGCACAAGGTCATATTGCTGCTATAGATGGTCACACCTGTTAGTTAATGCCCTAAGGTACGTTATTATTCATTTACCTACTTGTAGCCTCAGGAGTGTGTTTTTTCTGAATTAATTTGTTGTCAAGGCTAATGCATGCTTTCTGGTCTCGCAAGTTTAAACGATCAAACTAGCTTGACGTTTATCCTGGTGCGTGTATGCGTTTGAATGCATGCGTGGCTCAACGTAAGGAACCAAAATGACTTGTTGCACCAGAGCCAAAGAAGATATTGCTGCCTCCTACTGTGCGAGCCATGGGGAGGTCTCTCAGAGGTAGCTCTGTGATGGACGCTTCTGCGGGACATTCTCTAACACTAAAGGTTCGCACTACTTTCGAGAAAGAAAAATTAGCAGTTTTCAATCTTGTGACACGATACTGAGAGTACAATGTGGATAAACTGTGGGAAAAGGACAATATTTGTACACAGATGTTACTGTTGCTGATGCAGAAAATGATGATGCTGATTAATGAGCCTCCTATTTGAAGTTTTTATATATCAGGCTCATGAAAAATGTATTTGGACCGGTAACCTAGGTCCTATGTAGAAATTATTCATACTGTGATGTAACGTAGATGCTATTGATATGCATGGCTTTCATCCCCTGTGAATGAGCCATCATGAACATCAATTCTGTATGTCCGTGTCAAGTCTACCACGTGGCCTCTTAATTGAATCGTGCTTTTCAAGAGCCATCGTGGGCATAAGTTTTTTCAGACATCAGTGCAATGTAGCGTTTGTGTCTGTACAATTCAGCCGTGAAATTCAAATGAATGAATCAACACAATGCGTTAATCAGTAGGGTAATATGCTGGATGCTTCATCATCACCAGCTTTGCTCAATCCACTGCTGGATGAAATGCGTCCCCAAACCACCACCATCTCTCGTGGTCCTACGTTGCCACAAGCTGATGTCATCGCCCGGGTTCGAATAACGAGCAGGGATTCGAACCCAAGCGCTTCTTGTTGTGAGGTGGCAACGCTACTCACTGCCGCTCCCCTGCCCACACAAATGTTTCTTAACAGTCTGAATTGTCATGAATCTGCGTATGTTCTCTAACCGACGTGTGCCTCTCTACGTCTAGGAATGACATTGGTTGCTTACTGCATTTGTCGGTTACATCCCTATTCCAAAAGGGCAGCTCTTAAGAGCAATTCTCATACATCGAGCTGTAAAAACGTACATTGGATAAAGCATCCCCCCTGTCATTTGACCATACTTCACCCAACTCGTCAGTGCAGGTTGGTGAATAGGGTGTGGGGCCCACGACCAGTATAGGTAATTGAACGCAAGGTCACTGGGTTCATTCGGCAGCGCACTAACCACAGCTCCCCTTAATACAATAACACAAACACCGTGTGTGCGTGGGAAGACTTGTCAAAGCATGGGTTGTTATACAGTCGAGATGGAGGGTACAATGTGCAACCTCGCCGCCTGTTGACTCTCGTCGAGCTAGGCAATATGAACCACAGAATCATACTTAACTCGGAATTTAACGATTCAAAGACTGAATTAGTGCTAGAATAATTATAGACGTCAACTCTGAGATATCAGGCAGGCAACATAGACGTTTAGTCCAGTAAAACAAATGATTTTGGCGCACTGCCCTCTGCTGCCCACCACGTATAAAACATTTCTCATGTGAAAATGCCCAATGATAATGGTGCTGTGGTCGACAATTACTTGTTGTTGATTATGGTGGTTGCCCATCCAGAGGTCAGGAACCCGCAGGGGATGGAGACTTAAGTTGCAGCAAAGGATCACAAACTAGTTAAACATGTTTCTCTGTCTAGTTCTCAACCTTATTCCCAGTTCTCTATCACGTATTTTCCTCCTTTAAATATGCATGGTACTCTGAGATTCATGTTTAACGGCACCTTACAAGTCTACAGCTATATTATTTCCGGCACCGCAATCAAACGCGAATATAAACGTATGTAATTATGACTTTCATAAGTAATTTGTCCCATAGGTGAAAACACCACTCATGGAATGAACCCAATGATATAAACACAGCATGGCATGAACATGGCAAGTTTAATATAATGCCCATACAGACTACTGACAGAAAAATACTGGACACAAACATAACTGCAAACATTTTGGTCCAGACCGACAGCTTACAGAAATAGTTTACAATATATGCAAGGACGTATAGTTAGTAATACAGTACAACTGCTTGTTAATATAAAAACTTAAATAGCAAAGCGTCTTCACCGTGCCATGCAATCAGTCATATATACACCGGCCAGACGGCTCAAGTTCACATTCGCAAGCCATCTCTTGTACCCACGCACATGCAGGCACACACTCTTGCCAACCCATATATAGCCAGAAGCTTGCTTTTTTATTATTTAAAAAAGACTCGTTTATATACAATGTGAAGGGTGTGTTAAAATGTTCATGAATGCAGAAACCTGCAGCCTTTGGCTGATGAGTGAATCAGCATGGTGGACGACCGGCTGCCACTCATTAACCGCTCTCCGTTACACAGAGAGCAAATATTTTTGGAGGTGGGTGAACAAAAAAGGTATACAATACGTATAAGACAACATAAAAATACAAGCTTCAAATGAAATATATATATAATAATAATAAAAAGTTGTGGACACTTGGGTAAATTCGTGAATTCACAGTCGGGTTCCAGCCGAATGAGCTTCGTTCACGAATCGCACCTTCAGTCAAAATCTAGTGAGCACCATGAGAGATTGAACATATTTCGCACTTTCACGCTAGACAGCCTAATGCTCATAACCGATCATCTTGACTTTACCAGCTTAACAATGCTATTGCCCAAGGGCTACACCACACTCAGGAAGGCTCCTCCACACTTGAGATAGAGGAATCCCCCATATAGTCTAAGGCCCAACAAATCCATCAACACAACTCCCACCACCCCAACTAAACCTTTGTTTAAAGTGAGGTGAAACCCATAATCCCAAGACCACTCTACATACCACGCTTTTGGCCCAGCTGAGTACACATCAAGCCCCAGCTTATCAGTCCTGCTTTCTTCCACCACACCTGCTGGAAAATGAACCAACAGATAACCCATCATCATGCAAGGCTCTGGTCTTTTAAGGATGAAACTAAAACATGGGCAATGAACGCACCACATTAGTGTCCATCCAACACAACTGAAGCGGCGTGAAATTGTTGCAGTTTTATTTAATGTAACTTCAGCGCCGCACGGATGATTTGTGAACATCGATTATATTCACAATGTTGGGATTGTGATGTTGGGATTGTTTATTGTCTGTGCACAGACTGTCCAACTGGTCAGCCATTTGGTGTTTGCTATTATAGATTAAATACAAAAAAAGGAAGAAACCAAATGTCACGGGCCAGAAAGCAACATTTTCACCGATTCAAACAAAAAAATCTGTGACTTGTATTCTTGTTGTGGAGTACGTTCATGAAGAGCATTTAAAGGAATATATACCATGATTATGATGAACAACTATTGTTGGTAATTCTCCACCAGATATTCATGGCACTTAAAACAACTCAAGAGACCAAGCTGCTGCATGTCAGCAGCTATACTCAAAGCTCAATTGAGATCCTTTATAAACAAACACCTCTCCACGAATATAAGAGTTCATGTAATTCAACCTACAGCCACAGAACGCAAGGACCTCGAAGCCGAACGAGCATGGCTCTGCTGTGGCGTTACCATCAGGCACTGTCTTCCAAAAGTGGCTAGTCATGTACAGTATACCCATATGATCCATGTTATCCCGGATGAATGGTTTGTGCCTGCTAGTGGCACAGCTCAATGCACTGATATCAAATTGTCACAGGCCCACTCAGCGAACTCTAAACTGATGTCAAGTCTTGACCATGGCATAATGTCCCATGTACAAAATCAGACTCTTGAGTTGTGCTTTTATTTAAAATGTGGGCTCACAAAGATGAAACGCTTTTTATTCAGCACATACAAGCTGTCGGGTTAAATGACCGTGGGTTGTGCACATACTAGCTATAGAATATTTGGAGATACGATGCAAAAAAAAATACAATACCTGGCAATAACGTGAGTTATCCAAATCAAAGCGCCTAAAGCTAACCTTAACATGCAGTTGTACGGAAAAGTGTGATTTTAACGAGCTTAGCCTTTACTGGAGGAGCACATGCAGTTGTAAAGAGGTGCATTTTAGCAAGCCTGCCTCCATTGTGCAACACATGCAATTCTACGACGGATGTTAAGCAAGAGTCACACGCAAGTGCTGCCGCTCCACAGCCATTCACTCGGTGCTACGTGGACTCTCGAGGGTCATTACGGTGCACCGATTAGCTCTTGGATTGAGGTCTGCTCATTAGGATGGTGCTTATATGCTTTACATGGCAACTTCCAGATGTAAAAGCGTTTACGCATTGTCCTCAAGAGGATATGCGGTGGTAATAGGGACTTCAAGAAATGTTTTTTTATTCTTTAAAAAAATAGGCAGCACTTTTAATAATACGTCTATTCGTTATGGGGTGACCTTACACAGTAAAACTGAGGTAAAACAGAGAAGACACAAAACCCTGTTTGTGATCAGAGGGCTAAACTTAATGAACTTTGCACTCCGCAAACATAAACAATCGTGAGCAGGAGTTTAAAGAACAACTTTTCTCATGTCTTACCATGCACAGCATAACACGAAAAAAAATCTGTCCTTTAAAACTACTGTCCTGAATTTCATATCTGACAACATGGCCCTCAATCCCTGAGAAGCCCTAAAATATATACACTATCAACTTTAATTAATATCATCTAAAGTAGACTACAAAAAATAATACTCAACCAATAACAAGAGGTACGATCACTCTTGGATGTCACAGCCGCACCAGGCGCATTACTACAATATTAAAAAAGTCTTATGTCATGAATAATGCAGACACTTTTCTAATCTGCATGATTTGTTAATTATATGTACATCTCTGAGTTATGACTGATGCGATCATTTATCTGGCAAGCATACAGAATTGCAGATGCAGAGCTCCATGATGAAAAATCTTGCGATTCATAGTATCGCTCATTTTACGAGTTAGGTCATGTAAAAATAAGTGTCGTAAACCCGCCTCCACTTGGCACAGCCAATTAGTAAGGGGTTGTCACGTGAACAAAACATGCCAGAACCTTTGTTCCCGATGAAGCTGATTGCAAATATCAGTGAAACGTCGTACCTTTATGATAAATGTTGTGGCTTCGCTCTCCAACATACCGGTGTGATGGAGTATAAAAGAACTGGCACCTTTTTGTTCACGTGACAACCCCTTACTTTGTGCAGCGCTTTGTGACCCTCGGGTGAAAGGCGCTATATAAATGCTATTATTATTATAATTGGCTGTCAGGTGGCGGCAGGTTTACGACAATTTCTTATACGTGACCTAACTCATAAAACGAGCTATACAATGGATAACGTTGGTCGCGAAGTCATTCGTGTTAAATCCTGCAATTGGCAAGACAATTCGGTGCGTAGGCTGCAATGTAGAATTACTAACAGTGCAATGGCACTACAATCATACATGTCAAAAATAAGCAGCCATTGCAGCTCCGTAGATTACACTTTGGCGAATGGGATGACACTCCCTTGTAAGAGCCCACAACAGGAATCTCCTTTGGTAACCACCTACCAAAACTGGCTGCCAAAGGCATCAGCACATCCAGCACGATTACGATTATGAATTACAACTGATTGTATGATTTATGTCAACGGTGGGCTGAGTTTGCGTACGAATTAAGGACAAGGGTTGATTGTTGGGGTCGTATTTGTACGTGTACAGCCCTTTATTAATTCACTGCTGGATGAGGGCCTCCCAACGCTGTGTGTCAATCCGAGCCGGATTGACACACAGCTGGCAGCACAGACATAGGAGTATTAAACTATGGATTTTTCTACATTGCCCTCTGCTGTCAACCACACCCGCTATAGCCACAAACACCCGTCATGCATGGCTATCCCCCGCTCAAACGCTATCAAGGCTCAACCCCATTTAGCTTCCAATATCTGAAGTGATCAGATATATTCTGGGCGATTTGGTCAGACACTGTTAGCATGATTACCTAAAAATCATCATCCACAACCATTCTAGCAACAGAACAAAAAGCCAGGGAAGGATTTATCATTACATTACAGCGCACGGTTGTCCAGCAAGAACGCTTGCACACACGGGCACCAGTTTACGCCACGTAACTGCAAAGATGAGAGCCTTTTCTGCAATGATGCTGTCCAGCAAAATGCGCCGAGGCAATCTACTGGCCGAACATTGCTCTCACCGACCAGTGCAGGTGGCAAATGACCGCAGTGCTTGGGAACAAGGAACGTATCCTCTTTTCAAGGAACGGTCGCCAACTGAAACTATCTAAATGTTAAAAGCACAATAATAACAAAATGCTCATTCCTATATGTAAATGTGCATTTACAACGTAACCCAAAAAATATAACACACAAGCCAGCATTTTGCCTGCATTTCATGTCGATCTCCCTTTTCCCACAAAAAGGAGATTATATGCGGCCTACATATATATAATATATTATAGAAGATTAAATACATAAGCTCTACACGGGGGGCCCAACAGAAGTGCACACAGGAAAAATGACACTGTCGATAAATGGCAGCGTAGCTGTTTCTGAGAAAATAAAAATGCTTTTAGTGTTGTTATTATTAATAAGTGCTGACACGAACTTCTGCATGTGGTAAGCGAGTGGCTCGACTTTGCAGAGCGTGTTTCAATCTTGACGTTCTGCCATCCATCAACGAGCAGTGCTGCCACCACTGCAGCCTGTACACTGATTTAGCACTGTCGGAAAATTGGCCAACTGTTCCTAAAAGAAAAAAAACTGGCAGGCTAGGCTCGGGCACTCTATCAAAGTAATGCTATAAGAAGCTTTATTTTTGTTCTATGTTTGGATCATGACGCTTGGCAGATTTCAGGATTGCTGTAATGTACGACACGAGACTTTCCAGTGTAATAGCGTGACGATAACTCAATTACAGGCTGGGTGTATGAACTGTTAAGAGTATGCATTTAACACCGGTGCTTTGAAACACGGGAAATTACAACTTAGAACGAAACCAGAAAGCAAGCAGCTAAAGGTTACGATAATTTTAGCATGCTTTGTGCAAACTTAATGCTTTAATATTAATGATATTCGTTAAATGTAAGCGTGGGACAAAAAGACCATAAAGTAACACAAATTACCCCCCAAAAAGAGCTGGCTATGTGTAAAACAAAATAAACATTGCATATTTAGCATTGTCATTTTATCTGGTGTGTACCTCGTTCTGAGATAATGCCTTTAGATGCCAGTCATTTCAAACCAAGTTAGTCACGTGTAAATACTGTCAATGCATAATGAGTCCCCTATCTCATATCATGCAGGACATTCTGGTGCTGCTATTCAACTCCAGCATCCGTAGATACAACAAGATCCTTGAATATGAATCTCATAATTTCCGAGTAAATGGGCAGCGTCAAAGCATAGAGCTCATAAGTAGTCTGCTGATAAAATGTATTTGAACCCATATGCGAGAAGTTTAGATGTATATATGGTTATTGTTAGATTCGCAGAGTGACAGTCATAAATACATTGTGGCTGTAAGCAGAAAAGGTTTTGAGTTTAACACTGGTATTGGAAACAATGGAAACGGTCAGTTGGTTTCTTCGATAAATATTTTTTTCTAAAATATAACTTATTTGTATCCATTTGTCACTGTGAAGTTAGAGACCTGTAGTGTTGAAATTGTATGATGGTGGTTTCAAAGGGTTACAGTCGTGGGTTTCTTCAGCTCAAAATTGCCCAGATACCGCATCCTTTGTCCTTCCATAAGGAATCTTCCAGTGTTCAACCACACACAACCAACGCCTCGGGGAAAATATCTCCTGCTCAGAATAGGTGACTCCGCATGGAACCAAGTCAACTCTGAAGCTCGGCGGCGAGGCTTCAGCCCTACAAATCAGCGTTAGTAACATCAAGTGCCTTCCCTTTAAGCCCGTTTATCCACAGAGCCCGCTGTGACTCAACCCGCTCCCCTCATCGCTCAGTTCAACAGCACGGCGGGGGCAACGACGTGCAGCACGGTCAGCCGC
This sequence comes from Geotria australis, assembly GCA_036362915.1. NCBI lineage: Eukaryota > Metazoa > Chordata > Hyperoartia > Petromyzontiformes > Geotriidae > Geotria > Geotria australis. Next base: position 2,890,564 of record JAZEWU010000022.1, read on the forward strand.
ATCAAACGACCTGACAGCAGGTGACGTGGCTGAGCGCGGCGAGAAAGACGCCCTCCCCGGACCGGCCGGCGGCCGCCCCCACCGCCGAGCGCCCTCCGAGGGCGAGGCCCCGCTTCAGGCTCTCTCGCAGCTCGGCCGCCAGACTCAACCTGGTGCCTCCGGCCGTCGTCCCCGCGGCCGTAACCCCGCCGCGCAGCAGCAGGCAGCAGTCTCCGGTGAGCAGCGAGCTCTCGCTGCTGCAGCGTCTCAGGTGGCTCGCCGGCAAGGGCGCCACGGTCCGCCACCCCACGCACGACGACGACAGGGCCCCGTTTCGCACCAGCAGCTGCCGTCTCCTGTCCTGCCCGGCGTCCGAGCCCAACTTTCCGTTCGCGTTAGTGTCGGCGGCGAGCGCGCCCTCGGTATTTTCCCTGTAGCCGTCCTCGGCGATGCACACCGTGACGCTGGACGACCTCTCTCTTCTTTTTCCGATGTTGGGGGAACCCAACGGTTCCTTTGTTTTTGTAGTTGTTCTGCCGACGCTTGGTGGGACACTAGCTTGACTGCTGGCATTTTTAGCAGGGAGGCCAGGTTCCTGCCTCAATGCCGACACGTCGGTAGCGATGGCGCTAGACTGCGACTTCTTGCTCGGCGCCGTGTTCAAAGCACCGCGAACAGAAATATCATCGCCGGCTGGGCACCCAGTAGACTCTGTTTCCATGATGCCCGTGAGGGTCAATTCTAATTTCATGCAACTGGAAGGGCCGCCGTTGGCAATGTCGATGTTTCCACGTGAATTGTCACCTTGCGAAGCAGCATCGATTCCCGGTCCAGATTCGTCAGGGTCCATTAAAGACAGGTCGACACTTTTGAAAACGGCAGCAGTTGGATTCATATTGATATCCGTGACGTCGGAGCACTCGGCCCGTTCCTGCACGCGGTCACGCGGCGTCGGCCAATCGTCTTGCGCCGGAGCCTCCGTCACCTCCCCGCTCTCGTGCACGGTCTCCAGGGACGTCCGAGACACGGAGCAGCCGCACAGCGCACCGGGAGGCACGGACACACCGACAAACCCCCCGCCGGCACGCGCACCCTTCCCTCCGCCTCCGGCGCCGTGGCCTGCCCTTTTCTGCTCGCCGCCGTCCGGCGCCTCGGCACACCCGTCCGACGAGCGCACCCGCCGCACGCCCGCGCAGGACGCCACCCGCGGGGCGGAACCGCCGCCGACGCCGGCCCCGCCGCCGCCGCGTCCGCCGTTGGCGCTTCCGCCCCTCGGCTGAGCGCCGCCGCCGCCATCGCCGCCCGCCCCCCTGCCCTGATTGCCTGCGCCTCCGCCGTGACCCGGCCTCTCTCCGGCGCCTCCGCCGCTTCCCCGGTCGCCTCCCCCCCCTCCGCTTCCCCCGCCGCCGCCCGGCGGCCCGTCTTCGTGCTGGCCCTGCCCCGCTATGCCGCCGCCGCCGTTGTTGTTATCGTCGTCGCTCGTCTCGGAGCTGCTGCATCCCTGCTGGTGCACGGGCTGAGGCCGGGCGGCGCGGCCGTCGGGCGGCTGGCCGTGGGGCGGCGAGGGCCGGCCGGTCGCGGCCGCCGCGCGCCGGCCGCGCGGGTAGCGCTTGTGCGCGGCGCCCGGCGAGGCGAGGCTCATGCGCAGGCGGTTGAGCTGAGGGGCGAGCGCCGCGCCGACGCTGAGCTCGTCCTCGGATTCGCAGCCCTCGCCGCCCTCCGCCTCCTCGCAGATCTGGTTGAGGAGCGGGGCGCTCTTGCGCGACGTGATGCGGGACATGAGCGACGGGCGCCGGCGCAGCACCACCTGCGTTGCGCGCAGTCGGAGCGGAGGGCACGGGTAGGAGCACGGCATCACGGAGGTCCAAACACATTTCCGGATGTCCAAGTTAAACAAAACTTTAAAATATTAGTGCCGACATTTAGCCTAATTTAAAATCAAGCCACATAGGCTTATTGAGAATTTTTTTATATCCCTTTTGGAATGCAAAGCAAAGATGGAACACATAATTACGTTAAGTCTATTCATTGAAGTAGGAACATAATTGAGAGTTATGTTTTAGAGGATTAAACAGTCACGAGCAAATGCGCACGTCAGAGTATATCAAACAAGTATTACAAACAGTCTAATGTGCTTAGAAGACGTGGGAGTGAACTAATGCCATGTTTTCAATTCAAAAAGACCATTCATGAGCCATCATCTATTTTGACACCCATAATACTGCACGGTTAGCACATGACAAAGCCACTCTGCCCAGCATGCAAGCTTTGCATTCCTGGCTATGATAATGAACTGTAAGGCAAAAGGTGGAGGGGATTCATGCTTGTCAAGTCACTACAGTCAAGCACTGGGCCAGGAGCCTCCTCGCAGTCTGGCAAAGTCCTGCCTCAACGGATTACAAGCCATAATATTAGATCTTGTATGACACGTAATTAGAAACCGTGAGGGTAAAATCTTTATCAGAATTACCGATTTAAATTGGCAGGAGTGTACGCATATTCGCAACACCAACTATATATATATTTCTGTCTCTGGGTACCTTGTGGAAATTGATATACCCCAAAATTGAGTAACTAATTTCCTATGAAAGTTGAGGAGCTACGCTGGAAAGATTACAGGACACGTGGCTTGGCAAGAGACACAGCGCATCTGCTTGTGAGCACTTGGGTTGTATAATGCGAGAGATGAACATGTTGAGATGGGGTCAGGACCCCTTTCTCGTCAAGCTTTTTGATA
>JAZEWU010000022.1:2901758-2947251 GCA_036362915.1 Geotria australis
TTTCAGCGGCTTGAAATGTAGTTGCATTTATATGCAATACAAATCCAGTTTGTATTGTATTGCCATACTCTGATTTACAAATCAATTATATTTTCACCATGGGGGCATATGTACAATCCATAATGGCTGTAGTATTTCCATGAACCAAGCACGTAAGATAAATGTGAAATGGAAATAATTTATCCTAACATGCACATTTTGATGGTTGCTTCATAAGCATGTCAATCAATTGTAATAGACTAAATGTTGCATCTTGAATTGGTACACCATTAAAAAAGTGATGGACTATCCTACACAAGTGCTTATTTCACTACAGAAGTACAGCCTTCCTCCAATAACAGTTACGGCGTGCATTGTGTAGCACAACTGAGGAGTACTATTTTCGCAACTGGTGGCTGGCCCAGTAGTGTCTTCCAATAAGGGTAAATGAAGATCTACAAGATAACTCTGTAGCACTTAACATGTGATGGGGAACCTTAAGCTCTTTCTATTTTAATAGCAAGAGTTAACAAACGTATTTGAATCCATTTGCCAAGCATGTTCAAGTGGACATAAATAGAAACTCTTGTACCCTTAGGGAATTTTGGCAATAAGAATGAAAAATATGAAGGAAAAGCGAAACATAAACAATGAACAAAACAAAGAATGAATGAGAACATGGAAAGAAATGTGTAAAAGGAAGCAAAGCTTTTAGCCAGATGGGCAAATAACGTGCTCGGCTGGGGCTATTCTACCAAGCTGTACTGTGTATCTAGGTCAGTGCTCAATTAAACGTTGCACCTTCGTGCGCGACCTGTCAGCAAGACACATTCCCGGCTGCCAACATCAGTAAGGCAACGCGTGGGTTTACGGTAGATGTGGGGGCAACGAATGGGGCGCACCTGGGCAAAGTATGTCTTGGCCAGCTCTTCCTGCAGGCCGCCTTCGTGCCGCATGATGTAGTCGTAGAGGTCCCCACCATCGGCCAGCTCCAGAATGAGGTAGAGCTTCGTCTGGGTGTCGATGACCTCGTAGAGCCGCACCACATTCGGATGCTGCACCAGCTTCATGCATCGCACCTCCTGCTCACGCGTGCCCACAAGCGAGGGTTAAAAATCAGGCAGCGACACCTAACAAGCCGCTTAAGTGAACGATCTGCAAACAAACGGAACCTCTTGCTATACAAGGTCAATTATTAATTTCACCACAGAGAGATGTGATCAAATTACCCCGAATGCTCCCAGTCTTATGAGATGTTTGATGCTAGACAAGGTTAGCTATGGTTGATATATGAGAATGCTAGGCTTAGACTGATGTGGCCGGGAGAGGGCAACAAAGAAATAGGTTAATCAATAAATTGGCGTGGCAAGTTTGAGTGTTACCCTCTTGTTTGCGTCTGTGTACTGGTTTCTTTCCACATGCTATATAGCTATTATTGGACTGCCTAAAATTCCAGTGTAGGACCCTCCTGAAATGGAGTTCCGAGTCTTTGCGAGCCTTTCCTACGTAAATAAAGGGCACTGTATTTAATGTTATTCTAAACACAGTGTAGCTTACTAGTCACTAGATGCATATAAGGAGCACAAGTGCTCAATGTGTAAAACTTTGCTCTTGTAATTCTTATCACGTTGGCCGTCGTGTCACATTGATTGATCATCAACTCACACGTGGGTCTAATCTTTTAACGAACGATGACCATGTTTTGATGTAGGTATTGTCCTCAAGAGCTACTTTTTCGGGATAGCTGTGTTGGAGGCATTATCAAGTTGGAGGCATTATCATGCTAATGATGCCTCTACCATGGTGAAACAAACATTGCGAAAGAGAGAGGAGGAACGCTCAAAGACCATGTTTTCCATGCAGCATCAGACCATCAGAGTGTGTTACGTTTAGTGTTTTTAAAGCAGACGAGCAGACAGCTAACCTATCTGAACTTATACCCCTAGAACCTAAAAAATCATAGCCAACAAGACGAAGACATTTCATTGCCATAATTTCCTTCACTATTAATTTGCCTAAAAACAATGGCTAGAAATACATTAGAGCATGATGACCGTTGTACTGTGTCAACTTGAAAAGATCCACAGGCTTCTGTAATTACTAGGACAGGCACACCTCCACTCACTTTGTTGAGTGAGTTAGTGAGATTTGTCTTGCTTCCTTAATATCAACCACAGCTGGTGTGAGGCTTTCTGAGGTCCCCGTTGTTAACAGTTTGAATCTAAGAAACCGTGACTGGTACATATGCACAGCTCATTCATTTGCTCAGCTGCTTCTATTTTTTGCGATTAATTTACTCGCCCAAAGGCGTATGTGTTGAAGCAAGAAACAATCGGTGAAAAGTTTTGCGCGCGCACCAAATAATCACTTACAAACTGTTACATGTTTTTACAAAAATGGTTAGTTTGCATCTGCAAGTTTCCCCAAATTTTTGTTTTCAAAAATTAACTTGTTATGAAAATAAAAAATACCCAGCCCTTTATTAGCTATAAACATTCACCAAAATACAACTGGTCATGAATGTAAATATTAGGTTGTCAAATTACATTTTAAATGGAAAATGTACATGCACTTTTGTTATTTAAAAACGAGGTGGTTTATCTGCAATGCCCGTGTCTTTTGATCTTTGTATTTAGCGCAAAGTGCATGGAAAATTTACACATTATTTATTTATTAGCCACACCAGATGTATGGCAGTGCGGAAAACACAAGCTGGCTTGGCAGTACTGTATAACAAAAGCACACTGTACTTCATCCCTTGTATTATGCAGCATATAATTCAAGACATTAAGGGAACACACAACATTATTAAAAATGTACACGGACCTATAAAACCCTTTATCCAATCGACTGCTGACTGAGGGCCTCCACCCATGCCTGTGCAAGTCATGAGGGATATTGACCCTACTTTACCATGCTGGTCACTGCAGGTTGGTGAATAATAATAGCATTTTATATAGCGCCTTTCACCCGAGGGTCACAAAGCGCTCCAGGAGGAGCGCACGCACAGTAAAGTAAATGGCAGCAGAAGTGTAGTACAACAGTGCATTTGCTGAACTTTACTGGCCAACACGTATCGTCAAAGCCATATGAAAACGTGTACGTGCATCACGGTCACGCATCCAAGCACTAGCCTGGCTCAACCGTGCTATAAGCTTCTGAGATCTGACGAGATTGGGCACATTGCGGGTGATTTTGTCAGAGGCTGTGAAATATATGATCCTTATAGATGTTAAAAAGAATACCTGATATGCCTATTCTCAAAAGCAATCCTAGCGAATGGAGGTTTTTTTTATATGACCCAACATCACACGCTTAAGTACCCTTGAAGAGACAGATGTTTTTAAACTATCCATTAAAACTGCCAGTTACTGTTGCACCAAGTACCTTTATAGCAACACGCTGTGGACCTTAAGCTTTCAGAGAGTTGACTTGTTTACACTGCACCACGTGATGCATAAGATAAACAACATTCAAGTATACATATACAACTTAGTAGATTTTTTTTGCATGTAACATTACAATATATATTTATACGTAAATCGTTTTTGGAACACAATTCGAGTCGGAAAAAAGCACTGAAACCTATTGTTAATTAAACTTTAACGAAATAAATGAATTCAGATAGAATGGGTATGTATCCAGTCTTAAAATAAATTATCATGTGCAAACACACGAGGACATAATGATATTTGATTGAAAAAGCACTCAACGGCCTTTTCTGTAGATTAAAAAATATTATAGCAATCAGTAAAATGGAAGTGAAACAAACGTTGCAAGTGCAATGCACGGTTAGCTCTTAACAGGGCTTATGAAAAATCTAATTTTGCATTGGTTGTACATTCCACAAGCATAAATGCTGAATAAAACAATTGTTATCGCTACATGATATCAGGTAAAACCGGACAAGTCAGTGCACAAATGTAAAGTGCATGAAACGGACACCGATTCCCCCCAATATGTTGACTTTAAAAAGATTCCAATGGCTTTCAAAGCAGCCAAATAAGGACTGTGGCTCGTGCTGTTAACTCAGAGGGTGGCACTAGACACGGCGAATATATAGCACCTAAACCTAAAAAGAGCCACGATTAAGAAACTCATGTGCTGCGGGTCCCTTATGAACACAGCATGGGGAAAGTAACATGTTACATTGAGAGATCATTTTGGCTCAAGCCATCTCCATTTTTCAAGTAAAAATTTAATTCAAACATATTCTAACTGCTACAGGAATCATTGTTACGAGATCAAATTATGGGTTTTTTGCTGCTGTCCATAATGCCCTTGCGGAGACTGTCAGTTTGTTAAAACCGGAAACCAGGTTTTAATCACGGGTGGCTAACTGCAAATAAGCCTTGGCTTCTCAGCATTACCGGCTCAGTACACTGATATGCTCCTCCACAAGCCACCCAGCTATTTCAGTACAAGGAGAAAGCGAAAAGGTTTTACTGGCAAAAAAGGTAGCCATCAGTAAAAGTAATTTATATATTACAGTATTTAAGATTACTTGGTGCTACAGCTCCATAGGCATCCTTACATCATTCTGCTGACAACACAACTATGGCATTCAACTGCTATTTCAACTCCACATCCATTATTCCAATTACAGCCATACACTACAACTGAAAAATGCGAATGCTGAGGAGAATCGACTTGACTGTATTGGGTAAATGCACTCTTTACCACGCTACCATATTGAAATCATGAACCAACAGTCCACTTGTGAATTCACCAAAAATATACAAGATGGTGAAATGTATTTGTGAAACACTAATTGTAAAATGGATGCATGTCAGAAGAGCATAAACCCCAGTTCATGATGACATAAATTTTGTCTTATTAATTGTTAGCCAAATATTAGTTCTTGGCAGCTTGGCAAACTAATTAAATGGAGCCCGGGACCTTTTTGCTCAGCAAACACAGGGCTGGTCATTAGTGTAGCATTTAATAAGAAACCTCAGGTCGGTGGTCTTTCGACACAAATGTAGCCATACCATTATGTGGCCTAACCCAAAAATCAATTATGAATTTCGGAAAATGTTCAGTCCCAGATCTTTAAATGGCATGTAAGTGTGATTTTTTTGCACAATGATAAATTATCCAAGTTTACTTTATAGGAGGTGCCCCCTAGGTAAATGCCATGGATTAAAACCACTGAATTCTGTTGTCTGTCAAGAGTTGGGATAGTCTCATGTTAAAATATGAGCAGAGAACGTCGTGACCTTGGTGAATTAGATCATCGTCTTATACAAATGAATTCATACACAGACACGCAAACAAACAAGTGCTGCAGTCAGTTATATTGGTTTGGTGCGTGGGAGTGTGTATTTTGGCAGTGTGAACCAACATTTAAATTACCTTTGACACTTCCTCAAAATTGACTTTTAAATATGATGTGCCAATTAAATGCTACGTACAAGGAACTATATACGAAAGCCTGATTAAGTATAATATATGTATATATCATTTATAACACTAAAAAGTTGTGCATATGTTTTATTATAATACTTTTCAGATTATTGTCAATGAATTGCTTAATGAAGGCCTCCCCATGCAGTTTGACTCATGGGGGTTATTTAACCATACTTCACCACACTGGTTAATTCAGGTTGGTGGAAGAGGATGTACGCTTAGACCGAATCTGATTTCACTTGCCAATGATGTTGGCCGTGGCTGGGAATTCAACTTGGGTTACAATATAGTGCGCAAAACAGTCACCAATCCACCCCCTGAATGCCTCTTGTTGTAATAAATAAACATTTTAAAGGATATTATTGTAAGTGTCCCAACTAGGTAGATTTATTCTTATGAAATCAGTCACATTTGAAAAGAAAAGCATCATCATTACCCAGCTAGTGGTAAAAATTAAAAGTCCACTGCATCTCACACCAGCCTTGTGTTGTGAATTATTTGAGCATCACGATTTTTCAGCAACACATTTCATAATTTGTCAGCACGTGTTGTGCTAGAAGAGGGGTGTAGGTCAGAGGGCACAATGTGTTCAGTGTGCCAACTGGGGTGGGCGTCCGAACAAAACTTTAATGTATAAGTCACTCCAAATGAGAATCACGCACCATCTGTGACCATGTATCAAATCATCAGCACCGCCATTAGCCCACCACACTCGTTAGATTGCCTGCAGCCAATGGGCGTCCTAATCAACCTCAACCAGATGTTCTTGTTTTCCAAATTCCTCTCATGGACATGCTGACATCAATTTTCTAAATCATTTGCATGCGTACTGGATGTAGTCAATTTGCAGCTTTGTAAAAGTACAACTAGAATTTTCGAAGACATCTGATAAACAAGCTCCAACTGACCAGAGGAACAGAAACGTGAAATAAAGATTTGCACTTATATATTGTCCCAAGCCAAATGTGAATGTCCAAATTCATCTATCAACTTAAATGTTTTACCATACCTAAAGCACAGCATATGTACATATGTATTATTGGACAACAGCTCTCCTATGCTGTATGTGTCAGTCATGTGGTCAGTCTAGCTTCATAGGGCGCAGACATTGGAGCATAGTACAATACACAATGTCCTTTGCTGCATGTCGTAGCCTATAACACCTGTTACATGCATGGTGGCATCAAAGCGCAATCCAGGCTTCATTCTTCTTAGAATCTGAGATGCGGTCCATTATGAGGCCTATGGTCATCAGCTTAAGCACATATGTGGTTTAAATCAAAATCCCAGGCACGCATCCTCGTTTGGTGTAATGATGATATAACATTCCTACGTTTCGTGTAGGGAAAACGCACTAAAAACGACTGTGAGCTTTGGCAATACAAGTCATAAGCGGATGGTGGGGTTTCCATGCCAGGTGTATATGCACACACCTACAATTATACATACCTACAAAACCAGTATGTCTACAAAGGGCATGGTTATGATAACAGTAATAACAGTCATTCACCCATTCAAGAACACGTCATATTATTACACTGTTTTCTGCGTAGGGGTAAAACAATATTCAAGGGAAGGGCGTTAACAAGATGTTTAGCTAATTTGCTTTAAATATTTCACTATGAGTTGAATATGGAATACCTACAGAGGACAGATATGTAATGGAATACTCAATTATCCATACAAATGGGTCCACTACCTACTTTTTGTTAATATAATTGCCACAATGTAATGTTGCTGGTGGATAAAGCATTGTTAAAAGAACCAGGATATTCATCACTTAACACTGGCTTATATAACAGAAGAAAATATCGCAGCCTAAAGTTTTGGGGAAATGGCCCTTCTTCGGGGGAATAGATCAGAGTCTGAGATACTACACGTACGTTCTCACAGCTGTGCCATACAGCTCTCTGATGTTTAAATCCCTGTACAGGGATCATCTTTGGTTTCTCAACAGGCTCCCAGAGGTTGGTAGAAAAATGTCATATATCATGCCGAACAACACGCGATACACAACCCAAACATCGCACAGTAATGGAGACTGACATACCCATAGTTTGAGATGGCATTTTAAAAGTGGACGTCACACAGTCTGCACCAAGATACACAAACTTTGCTTCCAAAGGGTTCGAGCTAGATCACTGGGAACTAGAACGGGACGATCAAAAGCTGCTTTGGTCAGATGGGGCTACAAGCCCGGCCCAACCACCTGTGAATGTGGAGAAGCAGACCATACTATGGAGCACTGCCTTGTCTGCGCTCTACTACCCAACCTCTGCAGCTCAAAAGACCTTCCAGAGTTCAATAAAAATGCAAAGAACTGTGTAAAGAAATGGTAAACTGTCATGTAACCATTACGCTTCGAAGAATCGAAAAGAAGAAGAAGACTGGTGTGTGTCACTGCAGCCAGACCCTACACGTGGGGGTGCTGAAAACTCACCTGGAAGAGGTGGCTGGTGGCCATAGGGTCCAATTTGCTCTTGTCAATGACCTTGACGGCGACCTTCTCCCCCGTAAACACGTGGCGTGCCAGCTTCACGACGGCAAAGTGGCCCCGTCCCAGCGTCTTCTCCAGGTCGTACAACCCAGCTATCTTGCCCGCCTCCATCGCGTGCAGCGTTGCAATCACTTGCAGCTTACGCCAAAGAAAGACTTGCGCACTTTGGAACTCGCTCGTAGGTGTTGAGAACAACGCAGTGAAAATGTGTTTGCTTCTTCTCCGGTGTTGTTCAGGAGCAGAGCCACTGGAGCAAATAGCCCTGAGGATAACTGACCTACTCGGTGATAACTATGTAACAATTAGCAGGTCATTTAACATTCTCTGTGAAGCAAATTGCATCTTTTAAGCGTGAGGTGTTTTAAAGGTGTTTGTGTGGATATCATGTGCTTTACTTTAACGAGGCACATTAATAATGATGAACCTTCCCTTGAGATGCTAAAGGCTGTTTTGAAGAATGACGCAATTGTGGAACATCTTGGTTGGAACTTCGGTAAATCAGCTGAGAAGCACTAAATACTTTCAACTTGAATCGTCATGATCTCATTTAAACAACAAGGCAGCTGCTAAAGCCATAGTCACTATATTGAAACTAATGCTGGATGACAGAATGTGTGTTTTATTTATATCAACACATCCTTCTAAACGATAACATCCTTCAACAGGTTATGTTGTAATTTTCCATCTTCATTTAGCAGTAATGTCCTTAGAAAACCATACCTATGGATGCCATTACCTGTAAAAAGACAACAAAAATAATTCGTTATCACATTTGTAGTATTTAAACATCAACAAATTACAGACCAACCATGCTACTAAACGAGAAACAATTATACGTGCCGTATGCATTTTGCATTTAGTCCGACTGTGGTACAAGGCGTCAATTAGAGGGCGTCCTTGTGTCAATACTCTTGGTTGCACTCTTCGAGAAAATAAAAGATGGAGTTCAAAACAACGCCTACGCACGACTAAAGCTATACCTTAACTAGGTGGGACAGAGCCGGCTGGCTGGTGGGGGTCAAGATAGAAGCGTTCACGTCGCGATCCCTGTCAGGTAATACTTGGTATTGCCTGCGAATTCTACCAAACACTTCGAGGCCGAGCTGAAAGACAACGATGTCCAGAAGCTGACCATCGTGCTTCGAAGAAACGCAAAGAAGAAGAAGCTGGCTGGTTAATCTGTAGCTTTGTCGCGCTGGCAGGGACACTTAAAAGATACACATCAATATGTCAAGTGGATGAAAGCATGCTGAGAACGCGCACTGTGGCATGAAAATGGAGTAGCATTTGTTATGACGCTGTTGGAAAGGTGGGGTGGGTGACTGTGGGTGGACAATGTGGGTTTGGTTGCATATTTATTACGGCAAAGCGCAAACGCCAATCACAACCCTCATGGGCAAATTAAAATATTTTGAATAAATTACAGTACTTGCCAGCCTTTTAAATCTAGCCTAAAAGTAGCCTCATTTGCATGAGATTTGGCAGCTTGCTGACAGTTTGAGAATGTGTATCTATTGCTTCTAGCTTGCAACATAGATTGCGTTATTCACTTTTATTTTGCTAAACATATCTGTATTCATAAGGAACAATTTGCTAGTTGCAAAAATAGCTGTATCCTCTCTTGAGTATTTCTTAACAAGAACATAATTCCATGGTGAATTGTGCAGAAAATACTTTAATGCATGCAATGCAAATCTCACAGATGAGCTCATTAATATTTAGTGACGTTTAATGTCACAAAGCTCTACAAAGACATACACATAAAGAGACACAAGGCTTATATTCAAATAAAGATTTTATCATCATATTATGGGGCTTTGACTATGACAATTACACCCATAATACATCAAACCTCATCATATCTCAGTATAAAAGCAGGACTGAGCCTGGGTAGACGTTGGATGGCCATAAATGGATATCATTGGCTGCTACGGGGCTATGTTGTGAAAATCAGAGGGCAATACAGCTAAATCTATTATTATATTGCCCGAATATGATCGCCGCCTTCACCTAGCTACATCAATTGGCATGGTGAAGTATGATTAGACAGCTCCCATGGCCTGGACAGCATAGGACTGACAAAGGCTGTATATAGTGCTTCAGTCTTTCCATTATAGTTACCAACTACTTATTTGATTACAGAAGGCTAAACAACCAGATTACTCTAATAAGAGGCTGAAGTGGGTTAGCAGATAGTCCTAGCCCTATCTGCAACACTAATCAGATTCAGCCTCTTAGTGGAAGTAATGAGGCAATTTAGCCTCTTTCAGGAATGAGGCAGGAAGGGTAGCTAACTTCAGTATAATACATGTGTACCATCAACACACCACAAAGTATGGACTGCCGGAGGCAGTTTATGAATGGCTTAATGAAGTCCTTTATTTGTCCAGATGACAGCAGAATAAGCCTCACTATCTCCTTTGTAATGCAATACAGTATCGGATTACCTTGTTACAACAGTGCAGATATAACATTTACAACCATAGACAATGTTTAGATATGGAACTTGAGCAAGTATACCAGCACATGATTGTTAACATAAACACTTAAGTCCGTGGTTATTTCAAATTACAGGACGTTTCGTATTCTTGATTTTCTCTCTCATGAGTAGAATACGTCTTTGTGGCTCTAGTTCGTAAAAATCTACCTGTCCAGCCATTGCAAAGTGGCCACACTAATAAGACCACTGATCAGTGTTACTCCGGCCACATTCACAAATAGCTGCAGATTGTAGCAGCGAACAGTAAAAAACAAGATGTACCCGTCGATTAGAATTAGCCATGAGCAGCATGTGGCCAGGAACATACACACGCATCACGGATTTCCATTGTCATTATAGGTTTGTGCACAACTTACAAGTGTCAGGTGGTGGTTGTGGTGTTTTTTGCCTTGGTGGATGGTAATGGAATATCGTATAGGTGAAACTATCAGATGGAATAATTACTCAATATATTAAGAAGCACATTTCTCAATGTGGAAAGTGGCACACGTTTGCATCATCAAAGTATTGTTTATAAATGTGCCTGGGCACGATACTCGCATGACTAGTCTCTCTGGAGATGATTGAAACCCATAGCACTAATTCTTGGAATTGGACAAACATTCTAGTGAAAGCTCCTCCAGGTCTCGGCTCCTTCCTGGATAGAGATCATTATCATAATATTGCAATCTGTACAATGACATTACTAGGACTACCTTACTAGGATGTCAACAACTAAGTGGGTTTCCTTAGTTCGTAGGCAGGTGAGAGACTAAAGATCAAGTCTCCTGCAAGGCAGAACAAGAATCAATGACTCTGCCACTCTATACTGTACTGTAACCTGCAGCACACACGGTCATCCCAAGCCTCAAATGACAGTTTTGGCTGCCACTGCTCGCCCGTTTGACATTGGTTGACAGAAGGACACCAGATTTGCTTTGCTTGACAGCTGTAACCATGAAATTACAGGAGAGATTACAACGCTCAATGTGCTCTACTGAAGGTGCCCCGAAGTTGCCATATCTTGGAAGATAAGCAGATGTGAGCCTGGTTAGTTGGACAAGAGACTGCCTGCGAGCTTGTGGTGCGAGGATGCAGTAGAGGTGATGTCAGTACAGTACAACACCGGATTCTTCAATATACAGTCATGCGTCGCTTAACGTCCACAATACGTTCGGTGAAATAGGACGTTACGTGATTTGGACGTTGTGCGAACACCATATTATATACTTAGCAAAGCTATATGGGATACTGTAGTGCACCTGTATTGACTAAATAGCCAAGATGCGATACACATACAGTACTGTATTTCAGCTAATGTATCTGGCAAGGTAATATATGGGTTAAGTAGGTTAATACTGTACAATACTGTATACATAATAAAATAATACATTGTAAATATACACTACTGTATACATAGGTTAATATGTAATCTGTACTTACCACAACTGGGGCTTGCAGGGCTCACGTAGTGTTGGGTGAGTCTAGAGGCTGTTGCTGGTACAGTTCTGTATTGTACAAGATACTGAACTTACACTAAATTACTGTGTAACCCTATGGGACCACGGACGTATATGCGGTCGTACGTTAACCGAACGGACGTTATGCGGCGCATGACTATAAGTACGAAGCTTACACCCCTCGCATTATGCAGGGTGGGTTTTCTCCAGGCACTCAGTTTTCCTGCTGCGCAAAGCCAATCCCTTATAACGGAAGGAATTCGTGTTCGCACATACACTAACGTACCAGGACTCAAGTGTTGCGATTAAGGAAACATTTCCGTGGGTAAACAGATATTACATAACGACGAGCAAATCGCTATCAAAAACAAGGCATCATAGGAGCCTTGAACGGGTTCACCGTGTTCCTACGTGTACATATTAGTGTCCCTATTAGTGCCCCGAGGCGGATTTTTGTAGTAGTCTACAAGCTTATTGTTGCTGTAGTTGGTGCTATCGGCACTGCCAGTAAATACTGCAATGCCGTCTTCCTATAACGCAGAGAACCCGCATTTAGGAGGCTCTTTATCATCTAATCCATCACTGCAGCCCAAAAATACACACAACTCGCGTTCAAGTCATTTCTCGCCGAAAACCCCGGCTACTGCTACACTCATCCCAACAAACACAAGCGTGAATCACGAGAAGCATCTTAACAACATTCGCCGATATCATCGCCGTAATTTCTGCTGTTAAAAAAGCATTTAATCAAGTTTCACTGCTGCGGCCTGGCGTGCACGGACGCTCAGCCGGGAGCCTACGGTATTTCCTGGCGTCCCATACCGACGATGAGGCGTGCGCCTCGGTATCGCAACCGCCGACGTCCGGGGGTGGTGGTGATGGCCGATAATTGTTGGTGATGTTTGGTGACGATGGTTGATTGTTTTGTGGTTGTCGCGAAAGAGTTGGGAGAGAGAGAAGTCTCCACTGACCTGGCCGTGTCCGCATTGCGATGAGACGCGAGGAAGGCGAAGTGACGACTACGCTGCTCAATATAGGAACCAGGATCCGGGTCCTGGGAGCTTTAACGAAGAGGCGGGATCCGGGTCCAGTCACTGGGAGGCTCTCCGTCATCATCCAGCAGTGGACAGATCATGCCTGGTCATAAAAATAATAATATAGACAAGACGGCCGACTGTCATCCAGGTAGACAGGATGAGCCCACTGTCTACCGAGATAGATAGATGGATGTTAATTATTACAGCAGAAAATACCCAGTGAGCTTGCAAGCTCTTCGCGTGTTTGTTGTGTTGTAGGAATAAATAAAATATAAAAATCACAAGTGAACACAACTAACCACAAAAACATAAAGCAAATATTTACACACAGCATTGCACAAGACATAAGAGACCAAACATCTACCAGGCGTGGATTTGACTTCATTGTGATTTGTAAAATACAAGTTAATATAATCCCCGCAACCCTGTACAAATTATCAGAATTGCTTCTGAGAGAAATTTTGATAATTAAAACCGTGAAAACATATCCCACTCATTTCAAATAGTTTTTTATACAATGTTGTGATTTGCCACATAAATAAAGTGGGACAGTGAAAGTGATGTCACCTCGGGTGGAAAAGAACAAGTAAAATATCTGCTCAGATGTCATGGACTATAATGATGATGAATGATGGATTCATGCACAATTACTGTAGTTCATTTAAATTATATACGGCTGATGAAATTAATCATAGCAATTAACGTCATGCATTTAAATGAAATACATTTCATATATAATTACTGTAATTTTGTAAAAAGAAAATAGAATTGATAATATTAACTCATTCTTAATTGCTCTAATGAATGTAAACAATATATTAAATTAATCACTTATATAATACGTAAAAAAATGATTTGATGCAATTAATTCATTCATTCATTCATTCATTTTCAGAAACCGCTTAATCCTGTACAGGGTCGCGGTGAGCCGGAGCCTATCCCGGCAATTAATTCATCATGTTAAATTTGGGTTTCGTGCTTAATTTGCCTCGTTCCATTTTTAACAATTGAACATATTAATCTGCTTTATTTGAAAAGTGCTAAATAATACATGTTTTATTTACTATGAGGCAAGTCAGCTGCCTGAACACCACCAATTGTTTCCTTTGAAGGCGGTGTAGGACACTTGTGTTGAGTTTTTTTGGTACTTTTGCTTGTGCAACACTGCCAATACATTTCAGTGCAGTATTACCACATACTGAAATTTGTTTATCTTGTAGGGCATTTGCATTGTGCACCTATTGTTGAAAAAGAGATCTAACAAAATGACTTGAGAGGTAGTCTTGTGACACATGGCGGTGCTCTGCTAGTTGTTGACATTAGAACTTGAGATTTCTTCATGTCATTAAATAACAACCATGGAATTGGACCAAGGTTTACAAACTGTAACCGTTTTTGATTTTTTTAGTCTTCATCAGTGTACACTGCATGTTAAACAAATACCAATCAATTTATCCAGGAAAGCCTCAAAGAGAGCCAAAACTTTTTTCATGAAGATCAATCATTGGGATGTTTGGCCAATCCAATTTTGAGGACCGTTTTACATGTGGGAAGACACGAGGACAGCCCCATCATGCAAATGAGGGGTTAACGCTGAAAGCTCTGCACACGTTGACGAACCAGCTTCCTGCACTCCCCTGGTCACTTCACAGTCTAGCATGTTTTGAGATTTTAATTTTTTTTATATGATCCAACATCGTAACCTCCTAAGCGCTGGAAGCATAGGCTGAATTTTGTTTTTGAAAGTCAAATTTTATTGGAACAAAATGTAACACCGGTGACTGTTTTTCTTTCAAGTTTTCCAGTTCGGCAGACACCCATAGAGGGTGAGTGCTTGAGCAGAATGCATTATAGACAAAAGCAGTTCATATCATTACTCATTCTGTTTAGCGTTTAACATGTGTTTGAAGTTTGTTTCAGAGCGACTGTGTCGTCCCCCCTAGTGAGTTTTTGTACGCACCTTTAAACACGGTCACACTACAGGATTGCTCCTCCATGATGTCATGTCACTTCATTGAACCAGGTTGCGGTCAGTAAGCAATTTCATATAACATCTGAAGTGGAACATGATCTTAGTTCGCACTGATTTAGACTATAAAATCAACCACAAGTCAGTTAGAGGAAGAGGGCATCACAAAAACAAACTTCTTATTCCTCAGGGTACTTTCCCAAGGTTTTAAGCCTCTTTAGAGAAACACACAGGAATTGAATTTGACCTTGAGGAGCACTATGGTAGTGTGACTGCCAAATCATGTAATATTCACTGTAGTGCTATGGCGGTTATTCAGAATGGGTTGCTGTACTATTAGGGGTTGATTACCCCTGTCACAGGACTGTGGAATTTCCACCTTTCCACCTTTGGTTCAATCAGGTAAACATGAGATGAATGTCTTCCCATGCTCTTTACATTCATTCATTGTCAGAAACCGCTTAATCCTGTACAGGGTTGCAGTGAGCCGGAACCTATCCCGGCAGACACAGGGCGCAAGGCAGGGCTATACCCAGAATAGGATGCCAGTTCATCACATGGCACCACCGGGGGCAATTTAGTCAGCAGGCCCATTAACCTATGCAGCAGCATGTCTTTGGACTCTGGGAGGAAACCGGAGTGCCCAGCAAGAACCCATACGGACACGGGGAGAACATGCAAACTCCACACAGAAAGGCACCCGAGCAACTCACCCCGCCACCGTGCCGCCCATTTGCACTGTCTGTTATATAGCCATGTCAAAACCCACTCACTGAGATGTAAGTAAGACCTTTCATAGCATGGGTGTCCTGAGATTAATGCGGTTATTATGTCTGTTATTATAGTTAATACTGTATAGCAGTATTTTAATTAAGGCATAGATCTTTTAAAACATATATTTTCCAATATACCGCTGCCAACACAGTACTGTAATCAACGAATATATTGCTTTTATTAAGATACCATCATTCATTATTTTGGAAGGGAAACATACCTGCCAGTAGTAATTAAAAAAACCTCCAATAACTTGAAAAAACATAGTGTACAATTGGAACAAGAGTGCACAACCTACGACCTGTGGGCCAGATCCGTCCCGCCAATACATTTTATCCGGCCCGTAAAGAATAAAAAAATAATTGTTTTGAAAACAATTCAGTTGATTTTTGGCCTATGTTAAAGTACAATGATATTTTGAAATAGCCCTTTACGGCTATGGCCCAGTGTAAATGTTATGTGTGCCTCCAAAGGGAGGGGGGATCTGAAGAAGGAATGGAGGTTGTGACCAGTTTGTGGCCCTTTGGTTATTTTATCTGTAACTGGTCCTCATGATAAACAGGTTGTGCACCTCTAAATTAGACCAACAATAACCACACAATGAGTCGCAATGGACTCTACTCACCTGGTTAAAAACAATTACATGCTACATTGAATCACATGATGGATAATAATTCAGGAAATGTGGTCTCTCAATCCACTGTAGCCTGAGCCCAACGTTCCTGGCTGACCTTTCTGTTATGCAAAATACATCACACCGCAAACGACACACATACAGTATGCAGGTACATGTACAGGCCTTTTGTCAGCCCACTGCTGGTTGAAGGCCTTCCCCACACCATGTTGGTCATGGTTGTTGTTTGACTCGATCTCACCACATTGGTCAGTCCAAGTTGATGAATGGGGTTGTCCCAGACCTGGTTCAAATTTCACCCGCCTCTGATATTATCTGTGACAGGGAATTTACCTCAGATGGCTCTGTTCATAATGCTGTACATTAACCACTGTGTCACGACTTGCCCCGACCACACAGTCGGGATGTGTACCCCACGTTTGAATACAAAATTATCTGAAAACATGACAAGATGAAGTGATGTCAAGAAAATAACGTTATAGTCACAATTTTGGCACACAAAGGGGTTACGTGGCATTTGGTGGTGTAAATTTCGTTAGAACGAAGACATTCTACGTAATTATGCAATGCAAACATCCAAAACCTGAAAGATCTGAAACAGTCCTTAAATAACCAAACATCTGAAATGGTGAAAGCTCAGTCATCCCTAGCATACAGTTAACACAACACATTGTGCTCTGAGTGGACCCACCATGCCAGATTCATTGCATTCCCCACTCCTGTCGAGCCATGATTAAATATAGCAATAAATTCTGTAACGTACTTATAGAGGAGCAAAATATATGTAAATTCACAAGTGGTATCATCGTATATTATTTAATGAAATTACATGCAAATTGCTTCTTTAATTAAAGGCTTCATTGTTGAAATATAACACACATATGACGTTCTGTAATTAGATCTAATCAAATGCTATTATAAGACACACTGTCCCCGGGGCGTTAGGTCTTAAGAAAATTAATTTCCAATATTAAATTACTGTTGGGAGAGCTGTAACCCATTGGGTAGCGCACTGCATTATAAACCTGGCGAACAGAATTTGATTCTTGACAGTGCTACATCAGTGGCAAGTGGAATCTTAACATGACCCTGTCCTCCCAACGTCATCAATCCACGCTAACCAGTGTGGTGAAGTATGATTAAAAAAAAACATTTGACAGAGAGTATGGGGAGGCTTTCATCCAGCAGTATCGAAAAATTACTTAAGGAAACTTTTATATTTCAAGGTCAAGAGGTCATCAAGACCCTTGCTGCTGATGCTGCCACACCCAGCCGTCACTTCCTTCCTTCTGCTAGATCCCAAAACTGTTGTAAAGTCAACATCCCTTTTCCAATATACACTATCTTGATCTATGCAAAACGGAATTGCAGTACAGTGTGTAGGAACATACATACTGTATTTTAAAAGGTTTGAATCAAGTTGACAAAATTACCCAGAATGCAAATTATGTCAGATCATTGAAGCTAAACAGGCACAATAACACTACCTTACAAGAAATATATGTAACAGGTGATGTTTTGGGCGATGGTCCTTTCTACGTTGTGTCGCAGGAATCCCGTAAAGAGCTTGCAAGGTCACTGGGTAGTTTTATGCTGTAATAATAAACATCTATAAATGCTATTATTATCTACCTATTAATAGTACATACACAAACAAGCTGTCATCGGGCTGTTGGTTTATGTGGTGGGAAGCAAAGGGCAGCATATACGAGATCCGGAGAAGCCACCGGTTGAGAATGGTGGCTCGAGTTGGCTTTGCGCAGTGGCGTTTCCAAGAGGGTGCGGAGATAGAAGGAACGCTGGATGTAAATGAGGGTCAGAGTGCGCGTTTGACAGGCAACCGAATCCCAGAATCTCTGAGCTGTGGCGACGTTGTGGCAGCACCACTCTCCACAGGGGGTCTTGACGTCACGCAAGAGGTTGTTTGTAACACTCCACCACAATCGTCATCGTGGGGTTTTGTAGCTCTACATCGCGCTGTTGTATTTACACACTGCCGCGCGCACACACACACACGAGAGAACACGTTGTGACACACAGGAAGGGCGGCTGTTGGGCGGCCTCGCGTTTTGTAAGTCTTGAAGGAGGAGGAAGCGTGAGTTGAAAAACCCAACGTTGAATAAGGGTGATCCGTTTATAGATACCCTATTGGTTTCAAATGGCACCCCTGTCTACTTTCTTCTCAGCAACTGATTGAATAGGCTGTTGTATTGAGATTTATGGGAGAGTTGTAGAGGCATTGACATAAAATAGTTGTTTACTGTATACGTTCTCACAGTTTATTTTTAAATAGATTGATAACGATAGTTGCTTTTCAAAGCTGTTATTTCGGGATAGCCGTGTCGAGCGGGATAGCTGTGTCGATAGATAGATGTTTATTATTATAGCAGAAACTACCCAGTGAGCTTGCGAGCTCTGGAAGCGGGATTCCTGTGATACAATAAACGTGCGAATTATCCATCGTAAACAATATCAAACATTTAAATGGGCAGGAGGAATCGGTCGCTGGTAGCGATGATGACTCGATGGTCGAGAGTGATAACGGAATGGCCAACCATGGGATGGAACGGACCTACCTCCACCGAGGGGGTGGATGGATGAAATCGGCTCGCCTGCGGCTGCTGGGTGATTACCGCTTTATGGACTCGTAATCAGCAAAGGAGAGAAGTCTTAGATGTGTGGCGGGAAAACACTATAGATGAAAAGCCACCATCAACCTGATTTAATTAATCATCGAAACCCTCCCGTGTATGTAGTTATGTGACCACGTATTATCTTCGAATGGTATTTATTACGGGGCTGCTTACGTAGAACGTAGGGCAAAGGCTGTTGTGAAAATACCTTCTCTGTTGCTACTACTGCTGATGTTGAGAAAAAGCTATTAATGCTATCCGTTTCTAAAAATAGTGCGAGGTGGTGGTAATGTGGCAGAGGGCGATAATCCCAGGTTCGAGTTATAGTGGCCACCCATGATTAAAACAGGTTATCTCACATGTAATGAGTTCATGGTCTCAGTCTGGTCACCATTGACTGCACACGCACGATCACATTTGATTTGGCTGAATACGAGTTGGACTGTGATGGACTGGCGTCACATCCTGGGTATAACCCTGCCTTGCGCCCTGTGTCTGCCGGGATAGGCTCAGGCTCACCACAACCCTGTACAGGATTAATCCGCGCCTCCGAATCAACGGGTGCAACGCGCCCGGAGAAAATGCGCCCATTACAAAAGTAGATTATTATTATATCACAATAAGAGCTGCACAGTGGTGCAGCGATTAGCGCGCCCAGGTTCGATTCCCGGCTCGGGAGCCTTTCTGTCTACAGTTTGCATGTTCTCACAGTGTCCGTGGGAGTTTTCGCCGGGGTACCCTGGTTTCCTCCCACAGTCCAAAAACATGCTGTCTAGGCTAATGTACCTGTTGACTAAATTTCCCCCAGTGTTCTGTATTGGACTGGAGTCCAATTCTGCTTCTGTCCCAGCCTTACGCCCGGTGTCAGCCAGGACAGGCTCCAGCCGACACCGGCCCCGTACAGGATTAAGCGGGTATTGATAATGATGATGATAGCACAAAAGGGACACATTGGAGAAAGAGAAGAATAATTCGTGGGGCATTGTGCCTAAAATAATACAGTTCATGGGCATTACGAACATTAGGTTTTGATTGTTGGACAGGAAACAATACAAGTAAACTGTATAGCTGGAAATATATTTCTTTTTGCGGGGGTGGGGAGGGGAATACAGTGTGTATCTGTTTCCTGGTACCAAGAAATGCACTGCAAAAAAGAACAATGCATTATTTTTTTTAACAAAAAATAGATTTGACATTCAATCGATTGTACCCAGTAACAATACACGTCACGCTCTGAAGACGATCCGGAAAAAACAGGAGAGGTGGCAACCCTAATTGTACGAGCATAACTTTTTGGATCATGATCATTATGATCACCACCCCATGACCTTACCCACTGCTGGGTGCAGGCTACGCGAAGCCCTCGTCATAATTTCTCACCATGTACAGTACAGTACTTCCTTTCACACGGGGAGATTTCATCACTCCATCTCTGCGGTGTACTACCTGGACCGCGGGTCCTGCTCAGACCCACTTGCCTTGTTTCTTCACGGTCAATGCAATGTCTCACCATAGATCCCTGTTAGAATTTACATTTCTGCCTAGCTGCAATTGTACAAACTGACCGGTGGTTTCAAGGGCTTGCATATGCGTCTTCGTTGTATTACGGAATAAGCTTCTTCTACTTATTCCAATCGCAGTTACACGTTTTGCACTGTTTTGTCTCTTAGCAATTCATTGGAATCATTGGCCCTTTCTGTGTTGTGCGATACTATGCGTTAACATTATGATTATGGCTTTTACCCCTGCACAATTTAATGCTGTAAATTCTTTAAATTTGTTGTATTATCTTCTGATTTTTATAAAAGTTTACTTTATTTAATTCGTATTTTTGTGTTATCGCAAGGAATCCCGCTTCTAGAGCTTGCAAGCTCGCTGGGTATTTTATGTAGTAATAATAAACATATATCGAACTGTTCTCTAGTGCGTCGAGTCAATGCGTTCCTTTTTCCGTCTCCAAGTGGACATTATAGATGCCACAGCTAATAAGAGTCGAAGATAATATGGCCACGGATATAAGGCATTCTCTTGTAAAGTCAGCATGTCGAATAACCATTGGTAGGCATTAGAACACTGCAACATGCTTGTGCCCGGTCGCCCAGAACGACTGTATTCTCTCACTCTCAATAACAGCCAAGTTTAGCCAACGAAGGAAGAGTTCACCGCGAAAACACACACAAAGAAGATCACGGCAAAGGTCATGACCTGTAGTTGGCGTGTGGGATGCACGATACTTAGTCGGACATGCAACCCCAATACCATATAAGGGCGCCGAGTCGACCGTGAGTTGAGGAAGTGTAAGCATTCGGAAGGCTATTATATAAAACACGCACATGCCATTAATCACGCACGTACCCTTCGTTTGGCGTGGCATAATCACACTAACAATCTGTGACAAGGCTACTCAATCAAGCGCATTTGTTAAGGTTAATTGCACGTGAGCGCGTCAGTATTAACGATGTAACTGAAAATACTGTGCATCTCAATTCTAAACGGTACACGCAATTGAAGTGCAGGTCAGGAGTTCACAGTCACACTCAGATAATGTTGGACCGATTTTGAGACCAATCTCCGTTGTCAACCCTACATAGTGATATCAGATAGTTAACTTGAAACTTTTCTCAAAAAAGCTCAGCTCCTTTTGCACAATTACAGGCACCCACATAGCTTTTATACACTGCATTGATGTAGGTTTTTATGGGTCCATGTATGAGAATTGCTAAGAGCTGCTTTTTCAGGATAGCCGTGTCGAGCGTTCATCATCTTTCCTTCGTGGCATTACGCCTCCCACGTTGTAGCAAAATAATGCTTCAATGATGATGCCTCCAATGTGGGAGGGGAAACGTCGGGAAGGAGAGTAGAGGAACGCTCGACACGACTATTCCAAATGAGCACCTCTTTAAGAGAAATTTTCACCTAGCTTTTGTCCAGTCATACGGGATGAACGTACCCTGTAATTTTTTTTAATAAATGCCATATCTTGCCAGGCACTGGTACAACGTTTTGACAACTCGGGCAAATAACCACAGCTTATCAAGCACGGCTGCTATTGTGGGGCGAGAGAGAGCGTTTAAAGCCAAATGTTTAAAAAACAAACCGCGGTACAGTAAAACATTCCACGAAGCTTAGGTTTCACAAAACCATTCTTCACACTTCCAAAGTATTAGCATAACCACTTTATTAATCTCAACTATACATTCACAATTCAAAACTATAATAAACATCATTAACGCACACTAGGGATCTTAAATACGGAAAACCAAACGGAGGCTCATTAAGCGAGTAGAATTGATCTGCTGCGCTTTCTTCTCGCATACAGTCAGTCGCACGTGGACACCTGGACATATTTGGCAACCGACGCACTCGCGTACTGGGCATTGAAACCCATGCACGTGTACACGCATACACAGCACATGCGCACACATAAAAAAAACAACGCACTTTTAACACGTATAACGTTGCTGGGCTGGCTAGTGTGTTGTTCAATATCTCCTGAAACGTTTGACAAAACGTGACAGCAGCAGCTCCTGGGTCAATCATTAATGCTCAATCATCCCATTCTCACCAGGGATTGCTTTTCAGATCAAAAATTGTTGTGGTGACATTCACCATTTCCCACCACCTGCAGGGCTACCATGTGGCGAAAAAAACACATTTCACCTAAAATATTTAAAATATTTATGAAAGGTTGAACAATGATTTCTTTTACAGGAGCACCGGGACTGTTTGTTTTTTGGCTTATGTTAATCATTAAAGCGTATGTGCTAGTGATACGGCGTAATTCAGGTTTGTGGAAACAATGATTGCTTTCCTACACTTTATTTTAACCGATCGTTAATGTGGCCAAAGCGAACAAGAAATAATACCTTTTGATGACAAGTGTCGAAGCATTTTTGGTGTGCGGAATGCAAGTACAGTTATTTCAGAAAAGGTATATCATCGCCACTGCAAGCCCAAAAGAGGAGCTCAAAAGAGCAATTCTCATACATCGAGCGGTGGAAACCTACATCAATACAGTGATCGTTTTCCCAAGATGAGTTTTAGTTGGGAGACGTCTGAATCTTTACTAAAACCGCAAGCGAACAAGATAACCTAGTCGTTTGGATCACAAGCCACAAAACTTAAAGTGTGAGAATAATTCTCAGCTCGGATGAGATCAAAACAACACCTGGCATGGGGAGAACTAAAAAAACACACAGGGCAGGCATCCGACTTGAAACTCACAGACCCGTACCTCATTAAAATGCCCAACTGCCTCAGCACACTCAACACAAAGGAGAACATTTTATAACCAACACTGCATTCACATTACTGCTCAAGCATAAACCTCATACGTTTATCTAAACCATGGCCAGTGAGCCGATCAGCGTGTCGCTGGACGTAATTTTTCGCCTCCGAACATTGGTGCCGGTGGCGCTTTCGCGCGACGTAACCTAATCTGGTCGACAGATGCGGTTTATCTGCGCTGCAGCTCTGGATTAAGGTCATCTGTGTCTAATCAATCACGGGCAGCGCAGGCGGCGTGCTGGCTGCAGCCTGCAGCATCGGAACACATTATGAACGGTGTCCCACACACAGGACCTCCATGCTTGTGTTCTCAGCACACATTTGCTAAATAACATTTGGCCGCTTGATACCCTCGTTTTTAATGTATTTCCCTTTTAATGTTTTTCCGCTCACATTGGTCACACAGAGGGAGTTTGTTTTGTTCTCGTTTTTCAATGCGGGCTTTCAGCAAAACACATTTTTCAAGTGACATTTTTTGAACGGTTGCACGTGCACAAGCGAGCTATCGCAAATAGCGTAACGATATTAATGAGGACGTCGATTTGTTTTAAATAAATCACTTTTTGTTCGGATGCCACTGTAGGTTTTGCCGTGTAAGCCTATTGCACAGGTGCAAAAATACAACTTCGACCACCAAACGTTCACCAAAACGTAGCTGGAACACGCAAAGGTGCGTCTGCATTTCAAACACTAACACCTCGGGCCCCAGAGGGCTTTGTATACTGAAAGATGACATGATTTAATGTAGGGGGTAGTCACGAGGCTGAAGGCAGCAACGTATTTGGCTCAGCTTCTCATTCGCTAGGGGCCCAACTGCTAAATTCATCAGCTGTGCAGTTGGATTGGTGCTGGGGCTTGTGGCCAGGATTGGCTATATCTCTAACTTCGCTACGCCTCGGAAGAATTACACTGGTTTGTCTTCTCAAAGAATATCGAGCTGGAGTGGAAAACATGTCAACTTTTCAGCTCCTGAGAAATTTAGTCATTTTGCTTTTTTGCCATTTATTGCTTGAAAAACCCACGACGGTATCAAGACAGCACGAGGCTCACGTGATTTTGTCCAGAGGTCCATTCTGAGTTCCGTTAAAATGCTTGCGTTCGGTGGATGTTGGATGCGTTATTGTGCAAGATTTGATGCATTCGTAAGACTCAAGTGTTGTTAACGTGGATGCTGCATAGTCAAATGAGCAAGCTATTGCATCCCGACTTAGCCTAGTGCTTCCAAAACAAATATTTCCACAATGCTTTATTGGCACGTGCTACCTTGATCTGAATGCACGGGTCATAAGTCAGCGTCACAAATTTTACCGCGACCTCATTCTTTTTGTTGCAATTACACATCCAAGAGAGACGGCGGTATAAATAATAAAATGTAAAAAAATAAAGGGTCCGATAACAGCGGAGCTCTCAGTGCACTCTGACAGCCATGTAGAAACAAACTGGGGTCAATATTCAGGGCTCTAATGATTTCCACTAATGTGGGGTCAATGTGCCTGGCCACTGCTAATGGGTATAACATACACTGAGACAGAAGAGGGGGAGGAGGCCGTGCATTTTAAGGGATCTGTCTGTTACTTTAAGAGCAAATCCTTCTTAAAAGCTCTACTTAAAAACAATAACGAAATGTGCAAATAAATGGCCCAAACAAAATAAAAATAATCAAAGAAATACATAGATACTTCAGGGGTGCAAATGACGACCTTTATAAATAATAATAATAAACAGTCTTGTATTTATTCCTAGAAGCTACGCAGGGATAAGCCTGGATCGTAAATGGATGGAAGGCAATAACGCCTAAAACACATGTTGTAGGCTGCTGCATGGCTGCGCCACGGGCACTGTTGTACTGCGATAACTCTCAAATCTATGCTCCCCACTTTAAATAATCCACACGGACTTGTGAAGTGAAGTATGATCGAATGCCCCGCATGGTGTGGGGAGGCCCTCGTCTAGACGAGGATATTTCGGCCTAATTTTCCACGCTGGCCCGACGTCTTGAAAGAGATGGGAGTATACCCACACCTCGCTGCACCACACACAACCCGCCTCTCAATCGCACCGCATTCATTTACAACGCTGGAAAAGCGCCGTGCGTGTGCGGTATTTCAGAAAACCTGTCATTCCTTTCCGTTTCGCTGCGACGGTTTCGCATGGGCCGCACGGGCACGAACGCACAGCCGCCTGCAAACCGTGCGTCGCCGGCGCACGAGCCCGCCCGATGCCGCGCCGGCCGAAACCTCGAGCCATCGCCGCTCAGGTGCTACAGACGAGAGCCTCTGCGAAGGGTCCCTGCAGGGCCTCCCCGAGCAGGCATCGAACCCACACGTGGTAGGTGGCGTGCGGGTGGACGTGCTCGCGGAAGGTGTGGTTGAGGACGGGCAGGATGTAGGGCGTGTACGTGTTCTCACCCAGCTCTTGGATCCACACCTCGTAACGCACCTCGTGCTGCGCGGCGGCGGCGGCGGCGGGCGAGGGAGGGAGCGGCAGAAATAACAAGGGATTTTGGGGGGGCGAGTGAGCCGGAGAAAGGAGAGAGGATACAGAAAGGCCACACAGATGAAAACGCTACGGCCGAATTGTCCGATCAGCTTTGAAAGCTAAGCAAGATGTGAGCGTGGGTGATGTTGGGATTGGCGAAACCCATGTACGAATAGCTTATTAAAAGCATCTGCGGGGCTGTGCTACGTTGCCAGGAACCCCCCTGCAGACCTGTTCACAAAGCGAGACCCTAGCAGGAGTGCTGGACTCCAGGCGACATAGCTCTGGGGTTCATTGGAACACACAAACCCCTCCACCACAATAACTGGCGGACCTCTGGATTGTAATCCCAGCGTGTTAACCAGTACACCACAGCAACAGTGGCCTCTAAATATAATTGAGAGAAGCTGAAAAAATAAAAACGGGGGAAAGAATACCGCGGTCACTTGGAGGAAGGGCAGATTCCACGGTGGTTCCCACGACACGACCAGGCCCGCTGTGGAGCTAGCAGGCGTCCCCTGGGAGCCGGCCTCTGGCTGGCTCAGAGCCTGGCAGTGAGCGGCCCTCACGCGGCCCGGGAACATGACGGGGCCCGGGGGAGCGTCGCTCGGGGCGGGAGGACGGTCGAGCAGCGCCGCGCGCACCGTCGCCAGGAAGGACGGGATGTTGACACGTGTGTCCTGGGTGGGAGCACGAGATCCTGTCTTAATGACAGTCATTTAACTGAGGGCGTGGTGGCCTGGTAGGCGCGCAAGGAAACAAGCTGACTCTCCTGGACGTACACGGTTTAAGAACGTGTTTGTGAAACGGCGGTAAAGTACGAAACGGTTTAAGGTGTAAGTATACAGCCGTTTTGTTTATGGATGATGGCTTCCCCTTGCCGTGCAGGTCTTGGGGGGTTATTTTTTTATAGCATACTTCACCACGCTGGGCAGTGTGGGTTGTGAAGTGGGGTCAACAGAAATGTAGGAGTGTACCAGACAGTACTACAAGTATGTTGTCAGGTGAGAAATTACATATTGGTTGGGCATTTATGAGCTGTAAATTGCATATAGACGCTGCTACTGAAATACAGTGACAACTTTATGAAGTGTGGGAACGTTGACAAATACGCAGAATAGCTAAATTTAGAACGCGAGTATTTTTGTGATGGCGACATAAATTGCGGACCGCTTGATGCTCCAGCTTTAGCCAACATCATGTTTAAAAGATTTACTTTAGAAACGGGCAAGTATTCATGATGCAAATATAGTTGGTCATAGGTATAAGCGTGGAAAAAGCTCATTCAATAATCCATGATAAGTTAATCTTAGGAAGATGATGTGTTTGTTGGGTTCCAAAAATGTCAATGAGAGATCGTAAAGAAAACTATCTACATTTGTTGTGTCGTATTGGCTTAATTCGTATGCAGTGCAGCCCTTCCACCCATTTATAATCATTACCTCAAATTATACAATTGCAATGACGTAGGTTTTCACGGCTCAATTAATGATGGTTGCTATTCAAAGCTGTTCACGGCCATCCCGAAAGAACAGCTTTGAAGGGCAACCATTAGTTATACAATTGTCTCACCGTATTGCAGTGTCATTCACAGAGGCCAAAAATGATTACCAACTCCGTGTTCTGCTAATGTGCAGTTACACAAGGGCGTAATCACCTTTAATCAATGGCATGTCTGCCATCCATCCATCCATTTTCTAAACCGCTTGTCCTGGTGAGGGTCGCGGTGACAGCAGTCCAAGGAGAGTGGACCAGACATCCCTTTCCTCAGCAACAGACTCCAGCTCTTCCCGGGGGATTCCCAGCCGTTCCCAGGCAAGCCGAAGGATATAATCCCTCCAACGTGTCCTAGGTCGGCCTCTAGGTCTCCGCCCGGTGGCCCGCGCCTGGAATACCTCCCGAGGGAGCCTTCCGGGGGGCATCCTTACCATATGCCCGAACCACCTCAACTGGCTCCTTTCAATCCGAAGAAGCAGCGACTCTACTCCGAGGTTGTCCCGGATTTCTGTGCTCCTCACTTTATCACGGAGAGTGAGCCCAGCAACCCTGCGGAGAAACCTCATTTCTGCCGCTTGTATCCGCGATCTCGTTCTTTCGGTCATTACCCAAAGTTCATGACCATAGGCATGTCTGCCATCTACTGGTAAAACATGTAACACTTTATATCGCACGTGGATAGACAGATGTTTATATTACAGCAGCAAATATCCGGTGAGCTTGCAAGCTCTGGATGCAGGCTTCCTTCGCTACAACGTTCGGACTAATAATAATAATAATTTTACATTTATAACGCGCACATGTTCATTCAATGTCGAGGATATTCATTCGACGAGAGACGGACTCAGAGGCGCAAGGAAAGCGCAGAGATGCCGACGAGGCAGCCAGGCGGTTTGCCGGCGCCATATTGCCACACACTGCTTCCTATATATTATGATGTTATCAGCCAACTAATTAATGAACGCTTGGCCGACTAACCAAATTGAGAACGAGGGTCACGCCCTATCTACCGATTTATCTATTTATTTACCAAGAACGATTCAAAATCTGGTGTTTAAACGCCCTCGTAAATCACATTACGGGGGAACGGACAGAGCCACGGAGCAGCGGCCGTGGACGACGCGGCCCACTCACTTGGTAGATGCGGTAGAGCCACTCGGGATTGTGGCAGCAGAGGTGAGGGGGCACTTCGGCGGCGCGTTCGATGCGCTCCCGCTCGGCCGGCGGCAGGTGGGCGATGCCACCCTCGTCCCACGACCGGTGCGGGTACGCCACCGAGTCGGCGCGCCGCTCGTTCCTCCACGCCACGTACGCCAGGCCCGTGCCCGGCAGGCCGCAGAGCGTGCGGTACGGCGAGTAGTGCGCCGGGTTCACGGCGTACGGAAAGATCTCGACGAGCGCGGCACCCTGCGGCAAGAAGACGGCGAGGGCGAGGTGCGAGCCGTGGACGCCCACAAGGGCGGCGGCGACGCTCAGGATCCGCACCAGCTCGGGGAAGGAGTGGGTCTCGTGAGACACGACGAGCACGCGCGTGGAGAACTCCTGTGCCAGAGCCACGATCAGCTCCGCTTCGTTCAGGATCAGCCGGTTGATTGTCCGCCGGAACAGAATCACCGAGCGGCTAGACCCGGCACCGCTGACGCAACTGTTTTCTGTACTTTTCCTCTGTTGTCCAGGGTCATCGGTAGAACCCACAGAGCTGGGGCCTGTCACCGACGGTTTCTCACTGCACTCGGTCTTGGAATTTTTATCACAGTCGCTCTCAGGTGAATTCGCATTGTTTTCGTCACTGACGTTGAATTCTGGTACGGACACGTTTAGTCGTTCTCGGATAAAGTCAGCAAAGTGTCGGACCTCATTGCCCGACACTAGCAGATTGGGCTTAGGCCCCTGGGGCTGCGTGAAGCCATACTGGTACCAAGTCACCAGCTTACTGACACCCACGTACGAACGTGGAAAGCACACTAACGGACCTAGCCTGGCAAGGTCTTCTCTGAGCAGCGGGCGCCGGTCCGTGAGCAACATGTACAGATCAAAGTGGTCGCCCTCCGACCAGCCTTCAGAAAAAACCAGCCTCGCATCAGTTCCCAGCTCACCAAACTGTCGTAGGGTGTAAAAAGCCGGCAGCAAATCATCATGAAGCACGTGCATGATGTTGTCCGGCTTGAAACGGTTGAAAATCAGCGCCGGATCGGACAGGAAAACCGGCTGGGGCAGGCCGTCCAGGGCCGACACGGGCATGTCGACGAAATTAAAGTACTGAGTGTTGTGATC
Organism: Geotria australis; assembly: GCA_036362915.1. Taxonomy (NCBI): domain Eukaryota; kingdom Metazoa; phylum Chordata; class Hyperoartia; order Petromyzontiformes; family Geotriidae; genus Geotria; species Geotria australis. The sequence continues at coordinate 2,931,166 of JAZEWU010000022.1, forward strand.
GTCGACCGACGACAGGTCCATGAGCGCCGGCTGGAAACGGCGGGCGCCGAGGCTGGGCAGCGCCACCGAGCCGGCCCCGTGGAAAAACACGAACTCGTCAGCTTCCGACCAGTAGCAGAGGCGCTGGAAGCGGCACATGCGGTCGGTGTGCACCTTGCCCGTGCAGACGGCGGCCGTGCCCAAGGCGTGGAGCTCGCGCAGCGCGGCGGTGTAGTCGGCGGGCGAGAGCAGCGGGCTGGCGCGGGCGGCGCGCAGCTCTTCCTCCGCCTGGCTGGCGCGCTCGTGCACGCGCACGTACTGCCACAGCACGGCAGCCAGCACCGGCAGCAGGACGCCGTTGAGGAGCATCGGCACGTTCATGGTCCTTGTTGCCGCTGGCGTTATCTATCGGTGTTAAGATGAAGACTTCAACGGCCGCACAACGCGCGGTGGTCACGGGCGTGACTTAGCTGAAGCCATTACGGTGATGTGAAGATGGTTGTGGCAAAAGGATTATAACGGGAGCAACCGAAAGGAGGAAAGTTCATCTTAACGTATGACGACGGATTAATTTGTCCTCGGTAATCGTAAAATGATACCGCGCTGTGCGGCATAATGGAATGTATTTCCGAGATGATTTGAATGAGATCACCAGCTGCAAGCTGTCGAGCTGCGAGCTGATAAATTATCTTTACAAACTGCCACAACATTTACAATACAGGATTACAACAGTTAAATTAATGTTGCTAGTGACGGCGGGACACTCCGACTACTTTCTAAAAACAACCGCAATGGCAAGGGCGCCATGATGGATAGATAGCTTAATATTGTGGCACGTGCTATCAACAGCAACAGTCAAGTTGTCCGTAAAATTAATGGCGTTGGCGAGCAAGGTATGCAAGTGTCCAAGAGGCCATTCAACTCTGCACTCAACACACAATCATTGAGACAGAAATGTAGTGCATATAATCAGAATGTTGTAAGTTGCCTGTGGCATAAAATCATTTTACTAATGTATACACGACAGGAATAAACGTGATTTTTCAGAACAGTATTGCATTTGTGTCTCGTCCCTGACCAGGCATGATATTTGTGCGTGTAATAAATTGTATTTTAGTGTTAAAGTAGAAATGTTTAGGACTTGTATACAAAGCCAAACGTCTTGTAGTGGTGGGAATATTTAAAATATAACTGTTCGGCATGCCAGAGAAGTATTTCATAGTTTGTGAATACACCAAAAGACACGTTGTTCTCAAAACAAAAGACACTACTCTTGAAAGATCGATTACAAACGGAATTTATAATGGAATTCTACCCATCTTAAAATCGCATCTCAAGTATTCCCTCTGCACTGGATAGTGGGTATACATTTCTAAAATATCAATAGAGCCTATTGATTTTGGCACTGTGAAAGCTGAAAGGTGGATAGATGAGACGTTTAAAATCCCCAACTCACGCTTTCACTTCTTGCTGATAATCGCTTTTAATCTGTCAATGACATCGAGCTGAGAAAGGATTTGGGAAAAACAGCCCCACCTGCCGTCACATAGCTTAAATTCTCAGGAGTTTTCTGGATTTGTGAGCATCAAATGTGCAGATAATTCCATGCTTGCCTTTTGAAGACACAGTTTTCAGTGTCTGAAAAATAATGGAGAAAAAAAGAATACTTCATTGGCTGTCCATCACAAAATACATCAAACATTATGAGCAGTGTGATTTAAACCACCGAGACTGGCACATGGATCTGGAGGTCTCACACTTAAAGTGCAATCAAGTTATTATTTATATTTCTAAAATTGTCCTTAGCTGTGATAGGTAATAGTAAACATACTATCGTGCAAAAAGTGTACCCTGCATTCGACACAAAAGGCTTTATTTGACAAAAGCGGAGATAAGGGAGGCGTGATGAATCACAGCACACAAAATATTTTTTCAAGGTTGCCGAGCACAGGCCCTGGAGCTTAAAACACCAAGTGGCCAGCAACAAATGGTACTATTGAAGGTGTAATAAATAAGAGTAAATAAATTCCTTGGACCAAGGTTCTAAGAACTCGGGTAAAGATATGGCGGGAGGGAATGCTAAAGTCGAGCAGTGTGAGCAATGAAGCAGAAAGACAAGTGATTCTTCTTTGCGATTCTTCGAAGCGCGATAGTCAGCCTCTGGACATCGTTGTCTTTCAGCTCGGCCTCGAAGTGTTTGGTAGAATTCGCAGGCAATACAAAGTATTACCTGACAGGGATCGCGACGTGAACGCTTCTACCTTGACCCCCAGACAAGTGATGTGACCTGCAGTGTGGTGGTTGAGCACAGTATTGATGAGACGATCATGGCAACATTAACCATGGTGGTAGCAACAGAAGAGTGATAATTAGGTGACTGGCTGCCAGTGAGGAGTTGACTGGAGTGAACGAGTGCTGGTTCATCAATCAACCTACACTGCTAAGAGTTAATCTACAGCTTAAGGACAATGCATGAATTAATTATGCATGTATTATAAGCACACCTACATAGCACGGCGTATACAGTATAATAAGGAGAGCCAGCCTATCATGTCTGCATGGAAACTAAAAAGCATGGCCAATAAAATGAATGCTCTCGTGTGCAACTAAGTATGCCTATATCACAGTGTGTGCAGTGAATGAATTAATAACTATCCTGGGGCAGGCCATTGCAATCTAATGGGTAGAAGATTACATTTCCTTGGAAAGGCTTTTAGGCATGCATCGTGGCATGAAAGATTTTTACAGAAAAGCCACGGAGCATGCAGGACAAGTTGTAATTGAGTAGAAGGACACATGCTGATAGGCATGATATGGTGAAACTGCATGCTCACAGCATTCAAGGTAGAAGCGTTCACGTCGCGATCCCTGTCAGGTAGTACTTGGTATTGCCTGCGAATTCTACCAAACACTTCGAAGCCAAGCTGAAAGACGACGATGTCCAGAAGCTAGCCATCGTGCTTCGAAGAATCGCAAAGAAGAAGACTGCTCGGATGTATGTATTATCCAACCACTTGCATCTATCAACGTAGCCACTACCAGCATGAGAATTAAACAACCCAAGTTCCACATTTTAGAATACACTGTTGGCAGCAGACCCACGAAATCAAACCCAGCCAGTCTATTAGGCGATGAGAACATTATACAACACGGTAAGTAAATGGGCTAGCGCAGCACACGTTACTAGAAGGGCTGATGCCTATCGGACAAAACTTGTGAAGAAATAGCAGCCAAAGGAGAAAACGCACCCACGCTTACAACTGCCATAGAGATGATGCGTTCGGATTAGTACAGGTGCCACAATGCAGATTGCGGCATCACAGGATTTCCGGGGTAAACAAGCATAATAATCAGTTGATGTGACCTGGGTGGCACAGTGGTGTAGCAGGTAATAATGCTGCCACACAGCAAGACGCAACCGGGTTCGACTCCCAGCTTGGGTGCCTTTCTGTGTAGAGTTTGCATGTTCTTCCCGTGTCCACGTAGGTTTTCGTCGGGTATTCTGGTTTCTTCCCACAGTCCAAACACATGCTGCCTATATTATTAGGTTGACTAAATGGACCTCAGTGCCCTACCATGGACTAGCGTCTCATTTTGTGTATAGCCCTGCCTTGCGCCCCGTGTCTGCCGAGATAGACTCTGGTGCCCCATGCATGACCATTTATGTGATTAAGCGGACACTAAGGATGATGATGAGTTACATGACCTTTGGGTGAAGCTTACTCAGCACGATGTCCCTCTTCCACGTGTGGGGAGTCAGGTGGCGCCACTGAGCTACTGTTGATGCCTGCCGGCCTCTTGTTCAGTTCTAGAATAACAAAAATACAGCATAGAAAGTGACATAACAACGATTGCTTCCAGGGAATCTTTGCTCATAAGGGAGCCACTAGTGGCACCTTTAGTCACAGCCCTTAACCTCGGTTCACCAGTGATAAAATCATGTGACTATGGTAGCCACAATAGTCACCCAGTGAGTTTAACTGTATTTTTTATTTATTTGGTTACGTATGCGCAATGCTGTGTGTAAATGGTTGTTTTTGTTTGGTTCATTTGTCATGTTTGTTGTGTCGCAGGCATCCTGTAAAGAGCTTGCAAACTCACTGGGAATTTTTCTGCTGTAATCTTCTTCTTTGCGATTCTTCTTCCTGGTCTTTCCAGGATCGTCCCTTTTGAGATAGCTGTCCTGGGAAATCTGTACGTTTTTTTATGGAACGAGTCTTTGAAAGTCTGGGTTTTTTCTAGTTACTCGTTCAGTCCTCTCTCTTATTCCGTTGATGCCCCTGATATGTACCATGATTTCATGCCTTCGAGGTGGCAACTCGGTGACCTCTATGCCAATATGTCACTGACACTAATGTGGACACTGGCACTGCCAATGAATACCTAAAACTCAACATACCAGTCAACAACACTGCCTTAAAATATATATAAACTCGACGTTTCGGGTAATAGGCCTTTATAGCACAAGAGTCGTGTTGAACAAAAGCACGGACCGTACGATACTATACGAATATACAGACACCTGCCCAATGTGAGTGGGCAAACTCTTTGGAGAGGTGTGTACGTGCTGTGTACACGCACAGGCATGTTGTCAATCCACTGCTGGATGAAGGCCTTCCGTGTTGGTCACGGCTGTTCATAGCGCATTGCGCTAACCACTGCACCACCGCATGGGTATATACTAAATACAATTAACCCCCGAACGTGTTCTAACATACAAGACATACTCTCAAGTTAGTGACTTAACAAGCAACGGTACTATTCATTCTGAGAAACCGCTTAATCATGTAAATTGTACAGGGTCGCAGTGAGCCGGATCCTATCCCGGCACACAGTGCGCAAGGCAGGGCTAAACCCCTAATCGGACGCCAGTCCATCACAGTGCACCGGGGGCAATTTAGTCCACAGACCATTTACCCTATACAGCAGCATGTCTTTGGACTGTGGGATGAAACCGCAGTGCCCGGCTGAAAACCCACGCGGACACGGGGGGGAAGGGGGGAGAGAACATTGCACAAACTCCACACAGAAAGGCACCCGAGCGGAGATTAGAGGAATATTACCGTACTCGAGTAATATTAAATATACAGTGCAAGTACACACGGCTAACCTGTCAAACGTGTCCCAGCGAATGCAGGACGCCTCTGCAACTCCCACCAGCCATGCGTCTGACTTGTCAGTCAGTCTTGTCCGTCAGTCTATCCCCGTCTGGTAATCCGCCAGGCCGACTGTGTTCATGAGTCCGTATGTCCGATCATCGCTCAGTGCCTTCCCACAGTGCGGGGGTACCGGGGTCCCGTAGCCTTGGGTCGCCGTCGATGTCGGGAGGGGGGGGTCGTCGCCGGTCTCGGGGTCCACGGAAAACTCAGGGGTCTCAGAGTCCCGGAGTTCCGGGCCTCTCGGGGTACCCGGCGTCTCGGTGTGCCGGGGCTTGGCGAAGGACGGGACGCAAGCAGCCGGGAAGCGAGCAGGATGAATGGAGGCAGTGCAGGAGACTTTAGGGACCGCAGTCATTTGCTCGTCAGGCTGATTCTGAAGTTGAAGGGTTTTTGCATCTGATGAGCAGCAGAGGGCAGTGCAGCAGAATACAAATATACTGATGAAGGTCCCGGGTTTCGAATCCCGGATCGGGGGCCTTTCCGTGTGGAGTTTGCGTGTTCTCTCCCCGTGTCCGCGTAGGTTTTCACAGGGCACTTCGGTTTCCTCCCACAGTCCAAAGACATGCTGCTGCATAGGTTAATTTGGCCTGCGAACTAAATTGCCCCCCGGTGCCCTGTGATGGACTGGCGTCCCACCGAGGGTATAGCCCTGCCTTGCGTCCTGTGTCTGTCGGGATAGGCTCCGGCACACCACGACCCTGTACAGGATTAAGCGATTTCTGACAAAGGATGGATGGTATATCAACGCCTGATGATGCTTCCAACGTGGGAGACGAAACGTCGCGATGGAGAGATGGAGATCGCACGACACGGCTATCTCGAAAGAACAGCTCTGAAGAGCGACCAGCAAGAATAAAAATACAAAAGCAGAGTGGGCCTCCTTCTCATTATCTGTCCCGGAAAATAAACAAAATACTCTACACGCAAAAAAGTATTTGAAACATTCCATCAGCCACATCGCCTTCCTGAGTGGGCATCGTTTTAGCAGCATTAGTTCAAATTAAGCACATTTTAGAAATGATTTGACATTCAGTGCCTCATCGGCAGTCACTTGCTTGAACCAATGCTCATATCTAACAGAAATGGTCTTTGCAGTTCCACCAGAATTGGTTCATGGACCAGCGTAGTGAAGTATGGTCAAATAAACACCCCATGATCTAAATTGTGTGGGGAGGTCTTCATACAGCAGTGTAGTGACAAGAAAGACATTCATGTTACACAAATAATTCGATATTCCTGATTCGTATTGAGTAATGCAATGTGCCCTAAAGTAGTGTATTGTATTTAAACATTCCAGCATTGTTTTACTTTTCTGAAATATCGTCTTAAGTGTCCTATCTACATTGCAGCAGATGAGGGTTAAGAATTCTTTTCAACGTCTCATATGCGAGGAATGTCGTGGCCGATGGAGAATATATCATATTACTGAAAGCATTTCGTTTTGCAGGGTGGAGGAGGTCAGGTTTACCCAGACAGGCAATGCAGTCGCACCCAGAGGTCAGTGACCATGGCGATTAACGAAAGCCAGATGTTGGTGATAATGTTGAATATCTAAGAGTATTCTCAGCGGTAATTGTGGACAAAAGTAACAACTGAGCGATCTGGCAGAAGGAAGGAAGCGATGGCGAGATGTGGTATTAACCACTTTAACTTCGTTGACCTCTTGACCTTGTTGTTGTTCCTCCTCTACCTACTCAGAGCAGTGGTAACATCTGCGCCGCACAGAAATAAAGTCCTGCCCAAGGCCGTACGATTCTCGCGTGGAGTTTGTGTGTTCTCCCCCTGTTCTGCGTGGGTTTCCTTCGGGTTCTCCGGTTTCCTCGCACAACTAAAAACACACGTTAATTAATTGTCCAATAACATCAGAATATATAGGAAGTAGTGTCTGGCAGGTTGGCGCCGGCTGACCGCCTGTCTGACTCCCCCCCTCTGTACAGTTTCCTCACACTTCTGTATCTGTTTCGTCCATGAGCAGGCGTCAAATTTGTGCGGCGCGTTATAAATTGTATTAAACTTCCTATTATATTCATCCAAGACTCAGATCATTTTCATTTGAGTTTCATTTAAATGACTGCACATCTATGAGGCAAATCTGGGCATAAAACATTGATGTTTACAGAAACTAACACGTGGCCAACCTAGCAATAATATAAATTATTACAATTCACAATACACATTATTATTAATGGCGGAATACAATCACAATCCACGTTAAGGTTGATTTACAACACGGCTGTACACGTATACAACGGCACTAGTTAACACGGAACGCCAGGCCAATGTTTGTCCAACGGTTCCAACCACATGCAAATGCTGGGCCAACGCTGCATGTTTGCTGAGAAATTGATACACTGACCAAATGTCAACCTCAAACCCCTCGCTTGCCACATGTGACATTCCACCAGAACGCCCAACGACATCGAAGGAATATGAATGCCCCATCTCTATGAAGGCTTAAGGAGCCTCACATTGCTGCATAGATTCATTGTCCTGACATGCTGCCTAATTGTCCCAGGCAGAATTGTCCCCGGTGCACTGAGATGCTGTAACTTGCTTGCCGCTCACGGCTGCACAACTGTTAAAAAATATCTACATAGCTCAACGGTTCCATCCATCAATCCATTGTCAGAAACCGCTTAATCACGTACAGGGTCGCAGTGAGCCGGATCCAATCCCAGCAGATACAGGGCGCAAGGCAGGGCTAAACCCCGAATCGGACGCCAGTCCATCACAGTGCACCGGGGGCAATTTAGTCCACAGACCAATTACCCTATACAGCAGCATGTCTTTTTACTGTGGGAGGAAACCGGAGTGCCCGGCGAAAACCCACGCGGACACGGGGAGAGCCTGCAAACTCCACACAGAAAAGCACCCGAGCCGGGATTGAAACCCGGGAACCTTGTTGCTGCGAGGCGGCAGTGCTACTCACCGCGCCACCATGCTCAACGGTTCCTTCCAGCTTAAATACAAACTGACCGACTAATAGGCTCAAAGGCCTCACCGTTATTTTCACGCAATCCCAACGGGCCGCTAATTCTCCCACTGATGGTAGGTGGCTGCTCACATCTGTTTAAACATCCCTGTAATAGTCGCGTTTCCAGGGAAGGTGCGAGGGTTGTTCGATTCGCACATGGCCCAAGTGTGGGCTCAGCGATGCCGCATCTAAACCTTGAAGTCGTGCGGCTTTTACAGGGATAAGATTCGTGCGGCCAACCTTTCTCTCTCGAGTTAGGACGTTAACTGAGCTCCATTTGAACATGATGTTTTTTGCATTCCTGTTCATTGTCAATTTGACACTTAGGTTACCGAGACGGCAGAGGTTATCTGTCGTCTTGGTAACTTAGAATATCAAAGGAGAAGATAGGTGACTATTTCAGAAAATAACGTCCTGTTTGAAATTCTCTAGAAAATAGTATTTTTTCTCTCCTCTGTACAGGTTTGTTTATTATACTAGCCTGAATGTAACATTAGCTGAACAGTTGTGCATTATGTGCAAATAATCAGTTGTTACACACAATTCGATGGATTCTGAGGAGGGCAATCAATATTCGTCGATGCACTGATGCATCATCACAAGCCCAGTATATACCGTAAATAAATGTTCAGCGAGAGTGATCTTTTAAAAACATGTTTATTAGTCATGTAAACAATGTACATTCGTCGTCCTGCGAATGTACAATGCCACATGTTATTTCAGAGGAAATTCAACAATAATCTGTTTAGCAATCTTGAATCAAGGGCGTTCAAACAAAGTATTTTACAATGTTACAACAATGAGATGTTGAAATATAAGTAGACATAAAATATTACACTCGAAATATAAAATCATACCAATGTGGTTCAATGTATCTGAGCAACGCCTCGAAACTTTGGATTCGATCAACCATCTTTTAAGTTCATTGCCACTTATTTTTTTACCATTCTAACAAACAGTGAGCGGTTCAAAACGAGTTAAACGCTCCCCTAACCATGACCAATAACAAATCAGCTATGTGTACCTGTTATCAATATCCACAATCGGGAATGTGGACAATGCTCTGAAATAATGACTGACTCTTCAAATGGTTATGTTATGGTAATCATGTCTTCTCTGCTGTTTTTTAAAGGTTGGAGCTAAGTAATGGATATAAGGAAATGAAATTATTTTATTTTGTGGATCATGAATTTTAGTCGACAGTACGTTCAACACCAAACTCTGCAAGCCTTAACGATTATTATTGCACTTATCTGTGCTGCCATTCAATAGCACAATGCCCTGCCTAATTGGTTTAAATATATTGTTCAAGGAACGTGTATTGAATTGTGCACAACAGAATAGATTATTTGCAATTCATGAACATTCTAAACACAATATTTGCTAACGTAAGATTTAGGCCAGGGTGATTCAACAAAATCATACAAACACAGTTGAATAAGAAAAATTACCAATAAAAGGAGACAATGTGACCCTCGGGTCAAAGGCGCTATATAAAATGCTATTATTATTAGTATTAATAAAAAACGACACGACAGATAATTACTTGTTGTAATAAATCACAACACCAAATCATAGCTTTTGGCTTGTGAAAGAAACAATAGATTTTAATTTGTACTGTATGCATTCAAGTACGCTGACATTTGAGCAGGTGGCCAAATCTTGGTAATTTTCACATCACACCGGGATATTTTTAGAATATCTAACGTAACAATGCAGCGTTGTCAATAACGGAGTGGCAGGTGGGGTGGGAGAGTGGGGCAATTTGTGCCCGTGATGCAGCGGGGTCACAATTAAATGAAATAAGAGTGGCATCGTAAATCCATACGCTGAGCCTGTGCATGACACCCAGGCTACAAAGGTTATGTCTTAATTGGACTGGAAGGAGCCATGTGATATATGCTCGCGAACCATGCCGTATGAAAAAAAAGGAGCAAACAGCAGTTATTGTGCTTTAAGCAAAATCGCACTTAAATTACATAAATGCGGAAATGACAAAAAAAGTATTAATAATGGCCTCCTTTTCTTTACAATCTCAAACAGGATTAAAAACGCATTAAACATCGTGTAAACGATCAACGCGAATTAACAATCAATGGCGCTTATTCAAAAGTAATCAAATGCTGAACATACATTATTGCATATTTCCACACTGTAGTACTAGGCATCGTTTCAGCACATGTAAGTGGATTTTTCTTGTCGTCAAACTATGTTTCCACAGCCAGGCGACTGATTGCCAGTTGAGCATACTGGCTATTTAGCTAATGGAGACCCGCATTGCACTGGTGATCCCTGTAGCGCAATATGGCACCAACCATCTGCCCCATTCGTAACTTGGAACGTTGCGAGTTTAAAATCTTGGCTGAAGGTTGACTCAGCCCATCATCCCTCTGGGGTCAATTAAATACGTATCATCTGGTGGAGAAGTCAACAGTGGTTGCCCTATGGGTAGCCAAGAAGATGTGGAATTTCCACCACTGGCTCCGGGCTGTAAACTGGTGAAAAGCACCGCCTCGATGCTCATTTTAGCAGGACATCACTTGACTTCGATCTACAATATTTTTACCATATACTGCCTCATCCATGGATCGTAACCTTATCGCGGTGGAGGGGTCTGCCTGTTCCAATGAACCCCAGAGCTATGTCACCTGCAGTGTAGCACTCCTGGTAGGGTCTCCCCTTGGTAAACAGGCTGGGGGGAGGTTCCAGACCAATAACGATCCGAAGACCCTCCGACTATAGAATGTTAGCGTTAGGAAGGGGATCCGGCCGTAACAAAAAATCTGCTGTAATACCCCCACCGACCAACCCGGGTCGACTTGAAAAACGGCCGTTTAAACCGGCAAACATCTGTACCTCTCTTCCCTTTTCACCCATTGTCATTTTTATTTTTCTTGTGCACGTGCTCTCTCAATTTTTCCTTTTCCCCCCGGCCAGCCACCGCCAGAGCAGCATCCTTCCTCCGAAGATTCCTGCTCAAGCCGCATCCCTGGGTGGCCCCCCGTGTGCCACGATGCCGGGCGTCACGAGACGGGGCCGGCGGCGATGCCGCCACGCTCGCGGATGTATCGCAGCAGGGCACGTCCGCGGGTTTCGATGGCCGAGACGAGCCGCTGCACCGCGGCCAGGCCGCCCTGGCTCTCCCAGAACGCTTTGTCCAAGTGCAGCGAGTGCAGCAGTGCAGGCCCGAAGCAGGGAGACTCGAGCACTTGCAAAGCCCGTCCTGGGAATCTGTGAGGAGTGGGGGGGGACAAGAAGATGCGAGGAGTGTTGGGTGTGGCTGCCGATGATGTGCGTGTGTTGTACGGGAAAATAACGGTTTGCCAGCCTCACAGCAAGAAGGTCCCCGGCGCGGGTGCCTTTCTGTGTGGAGTTTTGCGTGTTCTGCCCGTGTCCGCATGTGTTTTCGCCGGGCACTCCGGTTTCCTCCCACAGTCCGAAGACATGAGATGAGATGAACATGCTTTGGGCACATGCAGCTGGCTATGATACTGACCATAGCACCCACTCCATATGTCATGCTAGCCTTAATAAGTTCTCCCTAACAAGACTTTTTCCAACATTCTATACAGCTACATCTTTGTGTTTGAAATATTTGTGTTTGTTATCCTGGTGAAACGCACCACCCGTGCACACCAACACCCCGTGTGTGCACCACAGACGTACTGCGTGATTCCCTGCAGCACTCGGAAGTTGAGGTTGTTCTCTGCTTGGAAGGGCCGGCCGGCGTTGTCTATAAACACCAGGCGGCTTGGGTTTGATTGACGCACCTGCACTCAAATCCAGACGCAGACAAAGACGAAGACGAAGATCACCTTGTAGCCTTACAGACTGTTGTGGAAAGCGCTGTTAGGGAGTGCTTGTTAAATAAAGGCTGGCTCGCCGCAGGAAGTGGCAAATGAAGTGGTGAGGGCTGCAGCACATCCTGCCATCTGTGACTGTGCTCAGTGCCGGGTTTTACACAGTTGCACCGTGGACTCAATTTTAAGGGCCACGGCTAAATTTGATATTGCTCACTACTGATGTGGGATGGGAATACGTTTGGAGACCTTATTGGGAATACAATGAAAAAGCATACGCAGCCTCTGAATTCACCGATCACTTTGTACTATTTCAGCTAGCCAGAAATGTTAATTCTAATAGGGATCTAAGGCGGCACAATGAAGGTAGTCACTGTAGCTTCAAGCTTACAGCAATATTGTTCCACAAACCAGGGGCAGCTGCTGCGAAAGCTTGATCCCCAAATCACGATGTGCCTAGGAGTATTTAGCAGAAAGCAGGTTGAGCTTCTAAAGTTTAATTCATTAGGAGGGAGTCACAGATGTCGCTGTGCGTGACGTTGTGGCACAGTGGGAACATCTGCGCCTCACATAAAGAATGGTCTTGCCCGAGGCGGTTCGATTCCGCCTCGGGTGCCTTTCTGTGTCCAAAGACATGCTAATGCATAGGTTAATTAGCCTGCTGACTAAATTGCCCCCGATGCCCTGTGATGGACTGGCGTCCCATCCCAGCTTGGCGCTCGAGGGGATGCGCTCACCAACACGTGCACGAGGCGCTGGTGCTCGGGCCGGCCGCACTTCTCGTTGAGTCCCTGCTCCACGCACGAATCCCTGGGCTCCGGGGTGAAACCGCAGCAGCCGCGGTCCAGCCGGTCGTAAACCTGGGGGGAGAATCGACCCCTTTATAATCATAATAATAATTAAGAAAATATTGTTTACATTTATAACGCGCACATATTCATTCAATGTCGAAGGTATTCATTCGACGAGAGAACGACTCAGAGGCGTAGCGAGGAAAGCGCAGAGAGGCGGACGAGGTAGCCAGGCGGTTTTCCGGCGCCATATTGCCACACACTGCGTCCTATATATTATGATGTTATCGGCCAACTAATTAATGAGTGTTTTTTTTAAGTTGTGGGAGGAAACCGGAGAGCCCGGAGGAAACCCACGCAGAACTGCATAGGTTAATTGGCCTGAGGACAAAATTGCCCCCGGTGCCCCGCGATGGACTGGCGTCCCATCCTGGGTATAACCCTGTCTTGCGCTCTGTGTCTTCATGGATAGACTCCGGCTCACCGCGATCCTGTACAGGATTAAGCGGTTTCTACGCCGCCACAGAAGCATCACCGCCAAGAGAAGGGCTTTCTCTTTGCGAGCGTCTATGGACCAACGCGTGCGGGGTATACAGACAGTCAGGCAGACACAAAGCAGCCACCGAATAGGGATACACGTTTGTATAACATGAACGACACTAACAGGTAGCCTGCGGGGATTATCTCTCCTTAAACAAAACATTCCTGGCATAGACCCATGATGGCTTGGCATTAACCACGAACCCCTCGTTCGTGGGCTGGCTTTCATCTGGGTGTAAAATATCGGTCCAAGGCCCGGTCCTCCTCGTCGCACCACAGGAGGAAAGCAATGTCACAAAAACAAAACCATTTAAAGCGGCAGCCAAACGCGCCGGCACGCTGCTGGGTCCCGCTCTGCTCGACGTGGGGCCGACGCGTGTTGAGGGCCTGGCAGCCGTCACGGAACGCGAGGGGGCCGTTACGGAACGAAGTTCACTCGGACCTCACACGAGTGTGCGTGCGCGTGTCGTGCAGAAGATTTGCTCCGACGACGACGGGGAATTAAACGCGAGGCGCGTGTAACGCAAACAAATGCGAGACCTTCGAGTTAAAAAGCGGTTCAACGCCGCCGAGTTAGGGGGGGGGGCGGCAGTCGGCGCCTGATACCGCGAGTTTGTTTCACGCAGGCGGGATTCGTTAGACCGGACGCGTTGGCCGCCTTTCTTCTTTAATGTCCTTCGTTGTGATGATGTGGCGAGAAACCCAAATGGAGCGCACGTGTTTTTTTTAATCGCGTAGACGTTTAAAGCGCGTTTGATGTGCCAAAAAAAAAAATGTTAACGGTTTGTTTACAGTTGTTGTTTCGCACAAGAAAATAAATCAATGTTGGACGCTGATGAGGTGATGCCTTACATAGGGCTGAGATGCCCCAGAGGAGGCCTACTTCAAGTTGAAATGTTGAAATGAAACTTTCAGTGCTTTAAATCAGCCAAATATGTACATTATGAGAGAAAAGCATCATAACAGAAAAACAGTGCAGCGAGAAAAACAAGATTTGAAGCCACATGCAGAAACGTGTAAAAGCACTCGGCCTTTGTGCGTTATGCAAAAACTAAAAATCTGTGTTTTCTCGGCTCGATGCATGAGCCGGGATAGCCGTGTCAAGCGCTCCCCCTCTCTCCTTTGCGACGTTTCACCTCCCACGTTTGAGGCATCCACAGGACTAATGATCAGTTACTGAAGAAATTCATTGTGGTCCTCTTGTGTTAGGCCCGCTCATCTTGTGGGCTGTTAGAATGTAAGCCTCAAGCTCGAGGCAATATAAATACCAAGCCAAGGGGTCCTTGTGTTTAAAGTCCACATTCATCATCTTCATTATTCTCGGACCTCTTCCAAGACGGCTGGCTATCATGGAAGAGTAGGTCAAAATATTCTGTTAGAGGGGAGCTCTGGAGCTCCGTCTCGTGGAGACCCATCCACCAGCAAGTGGGCGAGTGAGCAGTTACACGGCTGCGCCTTCATCCTGTAACCTTCTACTTGTAAGCGTTACATATTTTATACGATTCAACATTTACTCATTTATAATGGAGCCGCGTGTTTTGCAAGAGCAGCCGTTTGCGTGCGATCACAACAGAAGGAGCCCCACTGCCAGGTCCTGCGCAGTGTCTGCTTTGCGTGCGGTGGACGATGACAGCATACATTTCCCAACGCTCTCCGTGTTCCCTGTTAGACTCGCACGAAATGTACACGCTTTCTGTCATTTTTTTTAATGTTCCGTTGTTATGGTTTCCCAGGGAGTATTGTTGTAACCAATTATACGTGGGGATAAATATCAGGAAGGCTGTATTCGCTGGGGTTTTATTAGACATTCACGGTGCACTCGCTCAAACTCTAACCTCGCCGGAGGGACATTTGCCGCTCAGCTTAACGCTCCAAAAATACCACTGTAAATGCAAATGAGGAAAGCGCTATATTTACCTGTGCGCGTGACAGGAGTGCTCGGAGGCGGGGGTCACGGGAGGGCGCGGAATGAGGAGAGGCAGCAGATAAAGAGGTGGAGAGGGGAGAGAAGGGGAGCAGAAAGGCAGAGGGCCGGATGGGGGTTGAATTTAAATGCCACAATGTGGCCACAATTGCTCCCTGGAACTCGTGTCGGCCAGGTCCCAAGATGGCCAATTGAGCGGCGAACGGCTTTGCGTGCGATACATGTCAAGCGTTGCGGTCTCGCGATTGATGATGCGAGCGCCTCTTCAAAGCCGGGCGCCCAACTCATTTTGCCCCACAGTTCGAATGGAGCCCTGGAGAGGGCTATTAAACTTGGCATGGCAGGGGGGGCATATTGGAGAGAGAAGAAGGGAAAAAAAACCAGGTCTTTTTGCGCGAAAAGATTTACCAACGCAGTCGTTGCTAGTTAGGCTGCGTTCACAGCGTGCCAGATTGAATGTTGAGCCCGAGCGCTCTGGCAAGCCGCCTCTCCTGGCAAGCGGCCTCACCTGCAGGAGGAAGTCAAACAGGGCCAAGCTCCCCCACTCGGCATGGCTCACGGGGGGGCAGCTGACCCGGGCGACCCCTCGACCGCCGCCCGGGCCGCCCCCCTTCTTCCCCGCGCCCCCCACTCTGCCGTGGCACTCCCCGCGCAGCACCGCCTGGTACTGGGGCCACGTGAGCCGGAACGAGTTCTGGTCGTCTCCCTCTTCTGTGTGGGAACAACGCGCCGCACAACACACTCGAGATCCTCCGCGGAGACCTCGCGCGCTGCCGGGG
Organism: Geotria australis; assembly: GCA_036362915.1. Taxonomy (NCBI): domain Eukaryota; kingdom Metazoa; phylum Chordata; class Hyperoartia; order Petromyzontiformes; family Geotriidae; genus Geotria; species Geotria australis. The sequence goes on from JAZEWU010000022.1 coordinate 2,947,112, forward strand.
TGCGATGCTGTTAGCGAGCAGCTGTTAAGGGCAAAAAAACGGTGTGCGACCGCTTTGGCAGCGATGCCGAAGCGCAAATAGCTGAAAAAACCCCAACGCGGTCAGGAGATAACACCGCGTGGCACGGTGGCGCGGTGAGT
>JAZEWU010000022.1:2952389-2979835 GCA_036362915.1 Geotria australis
GGCGTCGTCAAACGTGGGAGGCATCGGAAAGGTCTGAATTCAGAAACGTCTGATGATGCCTCCGACGTGGGAGGCGAAACGACGTGCAGGAGAGAGAAGGAACACTCAACACGGTTATCCGGAAGAACAGCTATGGAAAGGAATTCTCATACATCGAGCCCTGAAAACATACATCAGTGCAAATATCTAAGTGGATTAAACTTAATCTAAATATGTGGGGCATTCGGTTTGTACTGGGATGGCGCAGCCCTCACCACCCCCAACCCCTCACAAACTGGGCTGAAAATCTGTATTTTTAGGGCATTCCTGACGGTATTTTTGAAAAGGAAAATGCGATTCTGCAGCCATTTCCAAGAGTTCAAGGACGTGGTTCAGATTCGCTGTTGTCTGTGCCCACCGGTGGCATTCGTGAAAACTCAACAGTCATCTCAGTCAGGCAACCAATGGCACCTGGGTCTATCCCATGACCTCCTGTCAGTGAGCCTTCGACACTCTGCGTGATAAGTAGCCTCAAGGTGCACTTGGCCTGGCACGGGCGCGGTGGTGGCGTCGGCGCAGCTTAGTGGCGAACGGCGGTTGTTGTTGTTGCTATTCGTGAGGAACTCACGACCTCTGTCTGTCCATCCATCCATCCATCCATTTTCAGAAACCGATTAATCCTGTACAGGGTCGCGGTGAGCCGGAGCCTATCCCGGCAGACCAAGGGCGCAAGGCAGGGGTATTACTGTCTGTCGCGGGGGTCATAAACGCCAATCGCGTGACCTCTGCACCCACCTGCTGACGCGGGCCGAGTTTCTGCCGCAGTCCGGGAGGTCAAGAATTCACGCTCTGCGGGTCCACTCCTCCTAGAGGTAGGAAGAGAGCAGTGGAGAGATTTCTGCTCACGATGGGCATGGTGGCGGTGGTGTGGGGGAACGGTAGTGCAGTGGTTAACGCACTGCACTGCAAACCCACCGGCCCGAGTTTGATTCCTGCTCAAGGCCGACACGAGCGGAATATTTTGAAGCGAACTTGGAGTTATAATCGGTCGATTTAGCCTTAATTAAGTAGATGGTGCGGAGACAAAGGCTGTCAAGTGTGGTTGGTGTTGCCCACCCAACACCTCGTGTGCCGTGGTGGCCTTTATAAGTGCTCGCTAACAGCACCTGCTCCAATATTCTGTTATCGGCTATACGGGGGGATAGTTGTATTTGGTATGATTAGTGGCCTTAGCAATCAGTGCCGCGCACAATCCTGCATTGGCCCAAGTGGCATCTGCTCATCCATGCCAAGTTCTCAATACATCCACAGTCTGTCCATCCATCCATTTTTAGAAACCGCTTAATCATGTACAGGGTCGCGGTGATTCGTAGCCTATCCCGGCAGACACAGGGCGCAAGGCAGGGCTATACCCAGGATGGGATGCCAGTCAATCACAGGGCACCGGGGTGCAATTTAGTCTGCAAGCCAATTAACCTATGCAGCGGCATGTCTTTGGACTGTGGGAGGAAAACCGGAGTGCCCGGCGAAGACCCACGCAAACTCCGCACAGAAAGGCACCCGAGCCGGGAATGACAATGAAAACCCCTTCAACCCCGTATAACACTCCTGCCGACACTTACAGCTATTGCTGTGACCGTTGCTGCTGCAGCCGATCATGATAACGATGAATTATAATGACGGGAAGGACAACGATGACCTCAGAACCCATCTCCGCCTTCCTTCACACTTTGCAGGCAGACGCTGCGTCACTTTGAGAGGCGTCGCGTAGCGCGCGTCGTGCTAAGAAGGCGCCGTATCGCCGCGGTTATAAGTCACGGTGTTATAAAAGAACACTTTGGAAGGCGTTCTGGAAAACTCATCAGCCCATGTGGCACGGGGAAGCGGAGTCGGCCCGGGGAGGGATGCGTTGGGGGTTTCGGGCGAGCGGAGCGCTTTGAGGAGAAGGCTTGTAAGCGCTTTTTGTTTGTTGGGCGGGAAGCCCGTTAACCGCTCCAATGTGACCCGGTTGGTAACGCCGCCGATGACACCGATGTGTGCGACTATCGCCGCTCCGCTGTGTGGCGCAGCGGTAACATCTTGCGCCTCGCGGTTCGGTTCTTTTCTGTGTGGAGTTTGCGTGTTTCCCCCCGCCCCTGTTCTGCGTGGGTTTCCTCCGGCTTCTCCGGTTTCCCCTCACAACTAAATCATTAATTGGCCGATAACATAATAATGTATATGCAGCAGTGTCTGGCGGGTTGGCGCCGGCTGACTGCAGGGCTTACTCCCCCCCCCCCCCCCCCCNNNTTTGGCGCGCGTTGCTAATTGTATTACTATAACAAATATTTATTTAAACTGAGTGTTGTTTTGATGTCCGACGCTTCGTTCCCCGGGCTGGGAGCCTTTTCAGGAACTCAATTCGGGTTCAGCGGTATTTCCAGAGACGATATCTGGGAACTAAGTTCTTCAAAAAAACACATTTCCTGAAGAAGCTGACGCTGGCAGAATGTTGCCGCTCTTAAGATTGCCAGTTTCACGACCTTTCAGTATATTCGAAATAGCCTTAATCATTTATTTTCTGTTGCTTTGGTTTTTATTGATTTTCTTTCGTTGTTGACATGCCGTCCTCTTCGCGGCCCTTGTGCAGCGCTTTGTGACCCTCGGGTGAAAGGCGCTATATAAATTGAAATTATTATTATTATTATTGCGAATGAAGAGAAACGTCGACCCTCTTGCCGAGCAACACGCGAAACGACCCAAACATACATCGGAGAGCTACACAGCCCAAACGAGAACACCCCACGCAGTAGGTCATCACAATGATTAAGCACGACAATGTTTCATCACGCTGCGTGGGATGTCGGTAATTATCCATACTAGTAGGACATGTTTACCATCACGGCCAATTTGAGAACTTCACTGGCTCACGCGGCTGTTGGTGTTGGGTGGCGATCATATTGTAAACACACACTTCACGAAAGTATACTCGCGTTACGGACCGAACATCAACATCTCCGAAGGTGATAACCGTGATAATGCCGTCCCGTGAGGTTATTTTGCATTGCTTTTCGAGTGGTTCCCGTGTCACCATTATTAACCGGCGGCGATGACAGGCAACACGCGCGCACACTCCTACCTGCGCAGGTGAACGTGGCAGCCTTCCATACTTCAGTCGGTGTCCTGTGGTTGCATGCGAACCTCCCAGCGCCGAGCATTTTCCTCCAGAACCGCGCGTCTGGGGACCAGACAAATCCTGTGCAGCGCTCGCGTTCCGCTGGACGTGGTTTGCATGCCGACCCGCCGACAATCCTGCCAGATCTCCTTTCCCGGCGACACGCTCACAGCCCGTGCCACCTCCTCCTCCTCCTCTTCAGTCGTCCACAAACACCGCCTTCAAAGTCCAGGATCATTAGGCGGGCAACGCGGGCTGCTTTGCATCCGGCGGCGTGTTTCCACCGGGACGCGGCACGCGGTTGAAGACCGCAGAGAAATTCGCACAGACCAGACTCGTGCTCGTCCAACTGAGACGGCACGGGGGCGAGGCGCTTATCAATCTAAGTTGATCTGCAGCAGCACTGGCGCGGTGATCGAGTGACCCTCAAGTGTGCCACCTGTACGCGGGCACCTGGGGAGAGATTAACAACCAGGAGCAAAACGACGCAGCATCTTCCTCCTCCTCCAATGCCGTCGCGGTGGCCCGTTTCGATGAAAAGTCTGCACCTGATTTTCACACGCGAGCGAGCGGCGCCCGTGTGAAGGTGCCTCACTCGTTGGCCGAGTGGTCGCTCGGCTCCAGATGGGACAACAAGAATGCAAGCGTGGCCTCTTGCCAGAGGGGATGGGTTTGTGGTGCGGGGCGCCGCTTAGGAAGGGGGCTAAGGGTTCGGTGATGTGAGAGTTCTGGAGGAGGATTGGGTGGGGCGGTGAGAGGGAGGAGGGAGGACTCTTTGTTTTCCTTTGACTCTTCCAGTTCAACCAGCCCTTCTCCCCTCATTCAACCTCCCCGTGTCTGCCCTCCCCCCCCCAACATCCCCCTGCACATCCTCAATATATTGACTAAATGGGGCCAAAGGATATCCTCAGAAGTTCTGCACTTAAGTTACTTTGAGTTACTGCAACATTTCATGGGCGATGATTCAAACGAAGCATCCAAATAAACACGTCGTCAATCCGCTACTAAGCTGTTTATCTACGCCGTCCGATATGGGAATGTGTGTTGCCACTACGGAGCTCTGCCTCAAACATCGAGTGGGTTTCATGTCGTCCGATGGCATTTAGAGCTGCTGCAGATTTCTACGTTTTGAGTTGGTCATTTCCCCTGCTAGTGTGGGGTTACTAATACATCTCGGCGTCTACAAACTGCGAAACCCTGCCGGACTAATGTAACGCCACTCATACTATCGAGCGTTCTGATATTAACCCTTTATCTGACAGCTGAGTAAGGATCGAGTCTGGTGCGGGTGGCGGTGGGAACGTGGGAGGGAGGTGAATAAGACAATAGACAGCTGCTGGGGTCATCAGGGTTGCTAGATTTGTGAAGCTCTCAGGATTACAGTAGTCTTTCAATGACGCACTTTATGGTGAGGATATCGTGAGGTCAGAGTCAACATTTCACATCTCATCCCAATAACCTCCAAGCGTTCAATCCCTTGATTTCTTCTACGCAAAATATTTTGCAAACAAGATTTTGGGAAATAAGGTCAAATGACCCCCTACTTACCCACAGAGCACGGTGGGGCGGCACAGTGGCGCGTTGAGTAGCGTAGCTGCCGCACGACAAGACAAACATGGGTTCAACTCCCGGCTCGGGTGCCTTTTTGTGTGGAGTTTGCATGTTCGCCACTTGTCTGCGTGGGGTTTCGCCGGGTACTCCAGTTCCCTCCTACAGTCCAAAGACATGCTGCCTAGGTTAATTGTCTTGACTAAAGTGCCCTGAGATGTTGTATCTTGCTGACCGCTGCCCGCTGGACAGCTGTTAAAAACAGCTGCATAGATTAACGGTTCCTTCCAACTTACATAAAAACTGACTGTGACAGAGTGGGGCGGGTTTCGCACATCGGTGGGTTAAAACAGGGCTGCGAATGATTATACTTTACTAAATTACACTGGCTTGTGTCGGTTAACCAAAAGAAAAAGTTTGTTTTCAAAATATTTGTGCGTCTGTTAAAATATGTCCGTTGGGTACAGTGTTTAATAAACCAGAGCGAGCCAGGTTAGGTGGCAGACAAGCGTCGTAAATAACGCCGAGCAGATCTTTTTTTTAAAAGACGTTCAGAGACTTTCCATACTTGGAAAAACAAATGCGCAATCGTGTAATGAGGCACGCGAGTGTAAAGTAATTCACTCTGCGGAACACTGGAAATCCTCGCAGTAAGTGAACAACTTACATTCGGCAAGCGCAAACGTCCGCTTTATCTATATTGTGAGTTTGTATTTGCATACATCTTTTTGTGTATGCATGTGTGGGCACACATTACCAGGGACTTAAGTGTATACATCAGCGCTGGGGAGACAAATACGTCTAGGAGTGATGTTGGTCACCCACCCCCTCGTGTGTCCCCTCCCGGGTTTTCATCGGTGCTCGCTAACAGCACTTGCCCCTACAGTCGGTCAAGGCTATAAGGCGGATCTTTGACTTTGTGTAGTGTGTGTGTGTGGGTTGTTGTTTATGTTACGTGGGAGATTTATTCCCTGGGATTTTCCTGCAGCGCACATGTTCGTTCCTTCGTGTTCCCCCGACAGATACATCCAGAAACTCCATCCCTGTCCGTGGTGTCCGACGTTTCGCTCCACGTTCTGGCAGCTTCTCAATTCAGTTCCTGAAGAAGCTCCCAGAACACGGAACGTGCGACATCACGCCGGACAACACGCGGCACAACCCGAATAACAACTCATCAGAAAGCAATTGATCAGCTCACTCATTAACTGGAGAAAAAAACTTACCAGGCATACAAACGAGGTGACAGTAACACTCAAAGCTCTCCACAGATGGATTCAACAATGCTTTTCAATGCTGTTCATCCTCAGGCGTCCTGAGTTCCGAGTGTGTCAGGTCGCCTGAGGATTCCTCCAAGGTTGGAGGCGAATGGTCGCGCACGAGAGAGAGAGGGAGCGCTCAACACAGCTATCCCGAATGAGCGACTTTAAAAAGTAACGATCACGCATTGAGCCGTGAAAACCTACATCAGTCCAATGCAATGCAGCACTGCCCACCTCGCTGCCCACGTCGTTAGGCAAATCCTAGGTCGAGGCGCAGAACCGAGGCATATGGCCTCGAGAGAGAGGAACCCGGAGAGGCCATCTCATGGCCCGAAACGCAGATCTGGTGTCAGATAACCGAGGCTGGCTTGCACGCGAGTTCGCTTTTCCCCGATGCATTTCCTTCCCTCCCCATCTCGCCGCCACTGCCAAACGTGCTCAGACACGCGCTGACGCTGAAACACTAACAGCATCGACATACCCCCCCCCACACTACAACTTACTCAGCCGTGTGCGCACAGACCCGGGGCAAGCGCTCTGTTGGCGAGCGCCTATTAAGGCGCGCAGCATGAGCAAGGTTGTTTTATGTAAGCTGGAACGAACCGTTGAGCTATGTGGCTCTTTTTAACGGTTGTGCAGCGGTGGAGGGGTAAGCAAGTTACAACATCTAACGGCATCGGGGTCAATTTAATCAGGACACTTTAACCTAGTCAGCGTCGTGTCTTTGGAATATAAACGTGCACAGTCCTAAAAGGGGGCAAAACACACAAAGTGGCCAAAAGCAAAGTCAAACAGGACAAAGTTTTTCTCAGGCGAAAGATAATCTTTGCCTTTACTCGAGCGAGAGTGTAGTTAGAACTTTAGAAAAATACACGACGGGAGGGAATTCTAAAGTCAAGCAACGAGACGCGTTGCCACGCGCCCGCAGTGCGGTGGTTATTCGATATAGATAGATATATGTGTATTATTACAGCAGAAAAATACCCAGTGAGCTTGCAAGCTCTTACGGGACTCCTGTGATTGAACGTTGTACGGGCGAGACGGGACGGCCAGTCTAGCCAACACGCGTGCAGGAATCTAGCAACACCTCTGGCAGTAGCGATAAGTGAGTGATCAGGCAATGATGGCTGACCGCCGGTCACAGAGTGACTGGAGTTAAATCGGCGAATGCTGAATCATCACTCATGCTTACTGCTTGCCGCTGAGCTGAACCAAGTGTGCGGTGAGGTGGGACCTGGTTGCTACAACCCTACAGATATGATAACAACATTCCAGCTCCACCGATTGAGTGTTTTGTGTACGAGTGGTTAAATAGCCAAAAAGACGGAGATCCCCCCTCCATAACCTTAACAAACTTTTGGGTCAAGAGCTGTGAGCGAGTGGCACCTATGAAGGCTAGTACAGCACACGAGAGGGTGGGTGGCCAGCACTACGCCCGGCTGCCTTTGTCTCCCCCAGTGCTCATGTTTACACACCGCACCAGGGCTACTAATTTAATCCGGAGGCCCCCGGACCAGTTCAGATATTTGTCATCGATGTTGGCCGTGAGCAGGACTCGAACCGGAGTGATCGGCTTCTTCGGGCAGTGCGCTAACCGCTGCACCACCGCTCCGCTGTAGCATAATAATCGCTAGCGACCCCGGCGCATGCCTTAACCGTGGCGCACTAACACGCAGCTGGCTCGCACATGTACAACACACGTGCTCTTACTCACACGTATACATACAGTATTGGACATTCTGCACGAAAACCGCCGCATATTTCTGTACGGATCCAAAACAGCCCCCGACACTCTCCCGAAACACGAGCACAGAGCGCCTCCCAGGCTTCTGCCCCCATTCGTTATTCACGGGCTGTTCCTGATGAGCGCAGACCGGCCACAAAAATGCGCGCGAGGCCATTGCGTGACACTCAGAAATTCACAACGAGGCGCGCGTTTACCCTAGAGCTGTCACTGTATGCTATGGCCATAGCAAGTACCGGCCCCGCAGTTCTCTCTTGCTCTCTCTAGCCGGCATAATTTAACACAGCTTTCCTGAGAGCGATGTTCGTGCCAAGAATATATTTGGCTTGAAGCTTCCAAAAGCGTTTGGCCTGGTGGTTCCCACTTGAGATCTGGTGCTTGGGAAGTTAATAATGATAATTGGTTGATATCACAATTTATAACGCGCCGCGCAATTTCGTTGAATGTCAAACGTGGTTGTTGGAATACAGAACGTTTCATAGGTGCGAGAAAACTGCATAGAGGCGGGGAGGGGGAAGGCAGCTACGCGGTTAGCCGGCGCCGTGATGTCAAATCTGCACAAGAAGGCATCGTTAATGAAGGGTGCACTCGCACAATACGGCAGGTGCTGGCCCTCTCTCCATCCCTCTCTCTCACTTAAGAGAGGAATTTAGTCTTTGCTACTTGCGGTCTGATTTTCCACGAATAAAAAAAATGGCTATAAAATAACTCCAACTGACGTTTTCAGGGCAGTCTTGTTATACGCTGGAGTTATTTCAATCGTACGTTTCCTGGCTCCGCAGCCACACGGATTTACAAATGCAAAACGCACACCTGTGCACCCGTTTGCTGGCAAAAAATCAAAACGATTCGGAGATATTTCCTTTCCAGCACAAACCCCGCAATATTTCTGCGCACGCGGAACTGTAAATGTATGCGCTCACCACTCTGGGCCTTTCACGGTGTTATTCTATGCTCATATTCTCCATCGCTCTCCTTGCTCTGAGCCATTTGTTTTCATTTTTGGTACCAAGCCGGTGCCCACTTAGGTGGGAAGTAATGATTCATGGGTCCACGGAGCATGATGATGCCGCGCATCCCCATGGCTATGCCCCGAGCGTGCTTCTCAATGCTGATGAGATTTCTCATATTCACGTCTATTGACCCAGCCAGCCCCACTTCTACCCGCACCTTCTGTGTATCGATTGCATGGAGTGAGATACGGATTTCATTTGTTTGGATATGAGTCTTTCAAATTGTTATGATCGATTTCAGATTTTGACAGTCAGCTGTCGGCTGTTCTCTCGGCTCGGAGCTGATCGCATCATTGCCATATAGCGGTCAGCACAGATATGCTTAAGGAAAAGGGCAGTGTACTATCCATCTATCCATTTTCTAAATCGCTTGTTCTGGTGAGGGTCGCGGCGGGGCCAGTGTACTTAATTGCTGAATTTTGCTGTAGGAATTTATTTTCGACCTACCAGCTGAAACAATAACAATTGACGCGTTAATTGCTTGTTGTATACTCGGCAATTTGTTTGGCTGTGTCGGGTGGTGGAGGTGTCTTAATGACACAAATTTGGCCTGAACATTCCGTGGCCTAACCCAAAAATTCATGATTATTCTTACATCGCTTGCGACTACGAGTTAAAAAGAGGCTCCATGAGGCTTTCCTGAACAGGGGCTATTATTGCAATTACTAATGTACACACCATACATACTATTACAGTTTCTAAACATTGAAATATACAGACGTTCATGATGGTTGCTTTTCAGAGCTGTTCTTTCGGGATAGGCATGTCGAGCAATCTCCCTCTCTCCCTCCCGACGTTTCGCTCGACACGGATATCCCGAAAAAACAGCTCTGAAGAGCAACCATCTTGAATCTAGCCGCGAATACCTACATCACTATATAGACGCTCTTTTTGGGAAAGGCCATTGGTTATTATCATAGGAATACTTATAGAGATTTAGTTATACGTATATCGAATTCCATAATTCGCGATGGAATTCATGACTACGGGAGAGTGGGAAGGGCAGCCAGTGTATTTTTACTCATCAGCATCCGCGCTGTGCCACAATTCACAATAGCTCATCAGCCAATAATGCCTCTGCAATCAGCGAAGTGGGTTTTTTTTCTCATTAATTGTCTCGGTGCCTGGCTCTCGTTTCGTGCGTTTGTTATATCCAGCTTCCTTCCTCAGCCAGGGCTCGCAGCCGCTGCCAAAACACGTGCTCAGATCTATCCCAGGAAAAAGCTCATTCCACATAATCACACCAGCCAACTCCCCCGAACCCCCAAACCTCCCTCAGCCCTCCTCCCCAAGCTCCCTTCTCACCAGTTACCCCTCCCAGACATCCCCCCAATGCCCCCCTCACCACCATCATTGTCAGAAACCGCTTAATCATGTACAGGGTCGCGGCGAGCCGGAGCCTATCCCGTCAGACACAGGGCGCAAGGCAGGCTATACCCAGGATCGGACGCCAGTCCACCACAGGCCAATTAACCTATTCCGCAGCATCTCTTTGGACTGTGGCAGGAAGCCGGAGTGCCCTTCTCTCAATATCTCAATTCGCCACCAATAACCACCTCAGTTCTCAGCCACCAAGCTCTTCCCCAACTCTCACCCAGCCCTGACTGCCGTAGCGTCCACCACCTCCCTTGGCTTCAAACACTTGACCCTCATCTTGAAAGAGCCCTCGTCCTCAGCCCAATCTCTCTCTCTCGCGACCTCTCTCCCCCCCCCCAACACTCGCAGACATCAACAGCCAGATTCCCTCCCGGGTCGCTTGACATCCCTTCTCCAGCGAGCCGCAACATCTGCTTTAAATAACGCGCCGAGAAACCGCGGGAGTTTGGCGGCACAACGCGGGACGGGAAAGCCACTCACCACCGCCTTTGTGCTATGAGCATTGGCTTCGGCGAAAACGTTTACATCGTAGTTATCAGCCACGGCCTATTCACTGCTGGGTGAAGACCTCTCTCTCTTCTTCAACTTCATCCCACTGTTAGACTTTTGCGCTACTTTGTCTATTAATAATGTATTGGAGTGTTTTGACTTTTATTGTCTTGTGCTACGCTATGTGTTACTGTTTACATTACGATGGTGGCTTAAGTTTTATATCTGCACAATTTAATGTTGTAAATGTGTTAAATTACTTGCATTACCTTCGGATTTTATACATTGTTTATGTTCGTTAACTCGCACGTTTGTTGTATCGCAGTAATTCTGCTTCTAGAGCTTGCAAGCTTGTAATAATACACATCTATCTATCTACAAGCTTGTCGCCATACCCCAGCAGTACCAAGATGTTGTAAATTTGTGTCGACTTTCAGAGATTCTCACAAACAGCACTTACCCTCAACAGCCTGTGCCGGCTACACGAGGGATGTTTGTCTTCATGCGTGTCGATCTGTGAGGTGCAACTGGTGCAATTGCGGCTATGGAACACATCTCTATGGTCTAATGCAACCCGGAGTGTCGCATGTGCCAATTGGCAGGCTGTTTGATGACTATTTGTTTTCAATGCCGCGTCTCTCTGCTTAGCGGCTGTGGAAGATAAATAACGTAACCTCTCACTTGGCTCAATTGGTTTAATTGCCCGTGAGTTTACACATTGTACCTTTAGCTGCATGGCCAATCGGGTTATTCATTGACTCCCTGTGCCTGTTGGTCCCCGTCATAAAGATTTTGAAGGCTGAGGCTCCAGACCAGTTCGTGTTGGGAATTGGACTCAGGTCACCGCGTTCATCAACAGCGAACACACGCTGACGATGTGTGATATGAAATTACTGTTTTATTATTGTTTTTTTACAAATCACGATGCAGATCAATACAATACACACGAATAATATTCACAAATCCACCAACCCAACGGGAAGCGCATGAGAAGCGGTCGGAAATTGAGAACAGGATATTAAAAGTACGCAGACTGGTACTCGGTTTATTCTTCAAAGTTATACAACCCCTGAAACCAATTTACTTTATTACATTACCGACGTAACAGCGTTTTCAATATAGATTTCTCTCGTTAGGGTGGCGCCGCTGATTATGGCGTAACTCAACACTCTTTTACTGGCCTGTTGTCATATAAACATTAGAGACTCACTGGTCAACAACACGCCTTTTCTACTGCGACATCTAAGCCGGGCCAGGGAAGGGCACTTACGGTGTGGGTGGATTTCCACCGGCTCTTTGCCGTGCCGAGCCAGAGCCACAGGGATATCAGTGCTGGCCTCACAACACATCTGAATGTAACTAGGGACAAAACATGGCCCAGTGGGGCCAATCAGGGACACGTAGTGCTAGTGACGCATTCATCTCAACCGATGTCACTCAGTGCACTGTGAGGGCAAAGCGTCACCCCGTCATATACACACACGACTCAACGTTCAATGCGTTTGATGTCACTGGCACGGTTCGGGTTGTGCAGTGGAAAAATAACCTGGCGCCTCCCGAGCCGCACTGTGCTGGCTTGGCAAGGCCCGGGGATGGTCCAGTTGTACAGTGGAAAAGAGGTGAGGAGAGAACTTACGGTTTTGAAACACCACACCACCTCTAAGTAATTGTCGCGTGCATGTCTTGGTGTACGCACGTTCCATTTACAGTGGGCGACTGGGAGAAATGAGCGCATACATCAATGTCACTATGACATTTGCGCATATTGGCCCCCGGTTAATAAAGATTGCACAGCAGAAAGGTTTAGCACTACGTCAAAAAATAAATCATGGAATGTTCTCTATGTAGAAGACAGCAGCTTTATAATTATTATTATAGAAGAAAACAATCCGTTTGAACAAACTAAACAGTTAGCAAAATAGAAGCGTACATTTCCCAGTTCAAAGTGTCCCTTCTTTCAGTCACGTTGGCACTTTAATGAGTGCAAAACTGCAATGACTAAGGCTCTACAATATGTGGAAATCGCTTTCAGAATTATGAAACCTCTCCGATACTTCATGCGGAGAGGCATCGGCTTGGGCAGTCGTCGGCTCGAGAGCTGCGAGTTCAATTCCACTTTCCAAGTGACAAGGACCGCTGACAAAGCCGTGGGGCCAGACTCGTTAAACACGTCTCAGAAACATTTCCTCGGTACGACCGCGCTGCGCCAAATATGAACGCTGACCTTACGGAACGTTGCGACGTCCGAAATTTAAACCCACGTCAAAACGTCAGCCCTATCTCGTGACCTGTGAAATTACCATCCACTTTATAATAGGGTTCCGGTGGCTGAAGATTCGCAGATCAAGTGAAAGGGCTGCGGGCGAGAGCGTCTGGCGACCACGGACTGGCTTGCGCCACTCATTGCGCGCCATGCATTGCTCGGCTGCCAAATTGAAAACAGCACGAGCGGCGCACAAATCCAATTCTGAACGATCAACAACAACGGCCTGGCGCTGCCTGCACGGGGTTACGGTCATTTCGAACCATTAGGCGAGATCACATCCGAGAAAAATCTCCCCGGTGTCTGCGTGCGCAGAGGGGCTCGGGAGTTTGCTCTGCGGGTCTTGCCCGACGGCGCGCGAAAACTGAGAGTGGGGCAGTAAAGCGAGGGATTGATGCCACGTCGAGACAACTTGGCGCGAGCGTACACGCCGACAACTTCGGAGAACGCCGGTCTTTTCACGAGTGGGTGCTCTCCGCCATCAAGCGACATATGCACCATCATGAGCGTAGCCCCTACCACTCAGCCCAACAGCAATCACCATTCGTAATCTCTGCAGTGAATAACCACGTTACTCGACGAGACATCAAGCTGCCTTACATATTACTGGCCCCCAGGCTGTAAAAAGTCAAGGACATGAGTTTTTGCAAATGACACCATACATGAATATTCAGCCTAATCAAGGGCCCAGTCAGGGGCTCTCGTTTACATTGCTTTTCTTTTAGAAGTCAAATCAAGAACAAGCAGGGATGAGTTTTTTCCCCCAAGGCGTACTGCCGGTATGAATAAAGTGACACCAGTTTATCTGAGATTAGTCCCAAATCCGTCGTGGATTTTCAAAAGGTGCAAGGAACCTGAATATAACTTAACGCGAATGACTGCATCACAGATGTTGACACTGAAAGCAGAGTAAAGACTACACCGAGCTTTGATTATAAGTTTGGCCTTCATGACTTACTACCCTACGCACTGCTGCGTATGACAAACGATACATTACAAATGTAGTAGTTTCATTTTACACATTATAAAACTCGAAAATGTCTTGGCTACATCGCTTTTAACCAATTAAGAAATATTTATGTTTTTGTATATATGTTGCAAATTGTATCTAAATAAATTATGGCATCAATATGAATACATGTCAAAATGTAAATCATTGTTTGCCAAATTACGTTTTAATATGTTACAAAGCAAAACAATAAGGCCTGTTATGATTTTATAATTGCACAAAGCCTATACATTTTTATGATTTGGCTCTTGATTATATCTTGTTACATACCACTATCACTCGACCTATTATGACACAATAACCCAAACACTACTGTGAGGTTGCCGTTAACCAAACAAGGCTTGCTTTGAGCTGTCATACTCATGGACAGTTAATTTTTTTCTACTGGCACATCCCAGCCAAGCCAGGGCAGAGCCCTCATAGCGAAAGTTGTTTTCCACTTTCTACATGGTGTCCTGAGCCAGATTGAAATTCTGATACGCTGGCCAGAGGCAGGGCCCTGTGGGACATCAGTCGGTACACCGGGAGGATACAGCCTCATCGCGCTATCTACAAGTATCTCAATGTGCCCATTTCCTCCCACATCAGGGGCACAACTTGGCTTCTGCATTGGAAAAACAAACTGGCGCCTCTTGAGCCGCCAGGCTGGCTTGGCACGGCTCCGGTGTGGCTTGGTTGTAAAGTGGAAAAGAGGTACGTGTGACCTCTACAGCACTGAAGCATTACAGACGTCGAAGCGAATATTTTAGTGGTTGTCCCCCCCCCCACCATTAATTGCAAACAAATATGCATACACAACGCTGCAGAAAAATAAAAGCATATCATACACGTTTACTGTACTTTGAGAAAATATTTGATATCTGACAGTTTAAAATCTGTTGTAGCTCACCAGCAATGTATGTAAAATACATTAAAAAAGAAAAATCATTTTTTGAGATATTTTTTTTCAAAATGTAATTTAATGGAGTGAAACATTCAATGCATTTATTAAAAAACCTATGAAAGCAGCTGTTGGTGTGTCTTATTTTGCCCATGACATGGGATACAGTGGTTTTAATCCAGAAAAATATTTCACGTTTATTCATCCAATTTTAAAGCTTGGATGATTAGTCAATTAATCGGCCAAAACGTTTTAACAAGTAATTTTGGAGTCGATTACTTGGGCTCCTTTAAAAACGATGTCCGTCCCGGCATCCTGTCTCCCGACGGTGGGAAACCTCTTAAGAGGACATGCCCAGCGTGAAGTGGCCGATGATGCCACCGTGCCCAACCCATTACCTCCTGTCCAGCGCCACCCGCAGGAAGAGGTGACACTTTTTTTGACTACAGTATTTTCGTGTTATCTGTTCAGTTGAGCAATCGAACCAATCACCAGTAGAGTGACTGATTAATTAAATATGTGACAGAATAACCCACGTTTAGCCACCTTTCTTCTGCAATGTCCCACTCACTGACTGCAACCACAACACCCTTGCAACAACCTGCCACCTCGGGTCACAAACTTGCTAATAGATTCACAGCTGCCCAAACAGCCCTGGTAGATACATCGTTAAACACACACCTGGCCCAAGTTTGATAGATTTTGCTCCGATATAACAACAACACGCGAGTGAACCTTTCCACATGCGATATTCTTATGAGATACCTCGATTAATTTAAAGTGCGATAGGGAATATATGCATTTCAGTAATCTACAATCGACTGACCCCAAAGGATAGAATCCTGCAGCAGCTACAAGTGGCGATACACAACTTCAAGTCCAGTATTTTTCAGCATGAACCGTTCCCAATGGTACAGCTCTCTAAGGCAGGGGGATGCTGCACAGCAATGTGCTTGTACAGTGCCTGTTCCACAGGTTCACTTTGGCAACTTACATCGAGTGAGGACCACACCACGTGTACTCCTCAAGAGCGCAGCACACAACAAAACCATTACGAACACCAACGATGCTTTACAAAAACATGTTTTAACTCAATCAAGGGGGCGCACTGGAAATAGTTGCTAACCCAGATATATGTAGTATAAGATAACAAATTATATCTAAATTGGAACACGTGATCATGTATTTTTGATACATGTTTTATTGTATCATCTCACCGCAGATGATGCAAATGGCCACACAATAAGCTTCATATTTTATAATTTGTTCCTCCACTTCAGCCCGTTTACACTCAATAACAGGCAACTTTCTGGACAATAATTTTTCATGGGTTATCAAGTTTCTTTTTCCAGCAAACCCCTTCTTAAGCCATACAAAACTGACCATCCTCTCCCTGCCCTTCAGGAACCAACTAATCATGTGGTCCCACAACTGCCCATGGCTTTTTGCTTGAGGTCGCTTGCTTGGTTGGTTCCAGAAGAGCAGAAAATTCAAGGACAATCGACCCTGTGGATAGCGTCCCTGGGGAGACAATTCGCGAGGTGCCACTTGTGACAGCACGGTTCTTGGTCTGGCACAAAATCCACTCACACCTGATCACGACCGCTTATTCACAAGCGGTGCAGGAAGCAGTCACACGTTTTAGGTGCAATCAGAGTTAGGTAGGTCCTCTATGATTAGAGCCCAATATCAAACCCGCACCCCAAATAGCGTACAAATGCACTGCACTGGCCGTAACTGCGGCACTTGATTTGTCAATGTGGTAATTATGAATAATTTTAGCGGAGATAAATAGTAAAGGCTGGTTAATCCAAAAAAGACAGGCTGCCACGTACAATCAAGCTTTATGTTAGTATGTGCTGCCCCCTAACGGGGGTTTAGAAAAGTGCTTTTGATCACCGGTATATCTGCAAATGGCATCGAATGCTCTTAACACCCCCTCTGATATGTAGCTCACTCCACAATTCCGTCACTCACAGATAAGCTGCTCCATCAAGCGCAATGTAAGAGGCACAGCAGTGTTGCAGATATTGTGGAGCCTACCATTCAATTTCTGGGGAGACTTCTGTTCAGCTAGTCCTATAGTTTTCTGATGCCACCAATATTTTTCTCATCTGCATAAGGTGTAGGCCCAGTAAAATAGCAATATGTTGCTACTGCCAAACTGTAAAAAAAAATCTCAAATCTTTACTACATGAAACAGTATCATAATAATGGGTTTCGTAATTTACGATGTCAATAAGCAAGAGAAAAGGATGAACATTGAGGCATCATACGTGGGTTTCAGAGACTAACCACAGAGGCCACGTTGATTATCCAACAACAGCGAACATAGTTTTTCATCCTCTTCAAGTCACAACCTGAGTGGAATAATGACCCAAACAATCAAGTGTTCAACACATAAGCTGAGCACCGAGTGCACACATGAGATGCTCCTGGATGGCATTTTGGACACAAATAGATGTGGTTATTGTTAATGCCCGAAATGTCTCCACTTAAGTTCTTAGACGGTGTTCTCATTATCCGTGTGATTAGAGAGCTCTGGAGAGCTTTGAACGAAAATGTATGTATGGCTTGAGGTATGAACGGGTCTTACTAACATAAAGAGGGGGACTAGGGATTTGGATGATCAATATATTATATTTAATAGGGCCAATTTGGGAACTTGTTTAGCACTGCCTGTACAATTAAGGCACTCCATTTGCGGAATACCAAAACAAAAGTTAAACGTTTTATGGCTATCTTTAGGCTTAAAACCAAAAATAAAGTGACCAGTGTAAGGTTGCAGACTTAGATAACAGGAAGATCAGCATATAGTATAATATGTTACATCAATCCACCAAGTTGTAATTGCATGTTACTTTCTATTAATTATACTTACAGTTGAACAAAGTTAATTGCAATTAGAAAAGCAGCTAACATTTTACGATCATAATTTTTACTCTATAAAGCATTTTCCAACCATTCACAATGAGCACCCAAAGAAATAGCAGAAATAAAAAAAAACCCACCGCAAACTCTTATGTACAGTTTTGGCATACAAATATAATTAGATATAGTTCTATGTATAAAGGTTGATTGTGAACAGCTGATTATACGATGCCCTAACGGCATGTGTGCAGACTGACTGTACAACAGGTGCTGGCGTATACTCCTAGCAAACAGGGCCAAACGTTTCACACAAGCCACGCGGAGAGGGGGTGCAAGCTGGCAGGGGTTCGCGAGGCGACGCACAGGCGCAGCGCTCAAGATGCCAACACCGGAGCCAGGGAATCCAATCATCATCGTGTGCTCACAATTCTGAATATGTCACGCAGCTCAGGTGGCACGTTCATACTGTGTGTTGTCCGCAGAGGGTAACGGAAGGCGCTAAGGAGCACGAGATGAGGTCCGTCCGGTGCCATTCCTTCGCGTATTGCTGTGGATAGAGCTCCCGGCTTGGGCAGCGGAAACCCCGCCGTATTGAGTTCATGGCGTTTTGTCCGGCAAGGTGCAGGTCCCGCTGGGTCTCCTTATTGGTTTATATCTTGGCAGCACCTTGGTCCTCCTCCCACACAGCGTGCGTTTTTACACCCTCGGACACTTCGATGCCACCTGATGGAATGTTTCAGGAACTGCATGTCCTGGCGAGCGGACCGGTTCCGTGAGCCAGCAGGGCGACAGGGGAGGCTGTCACAGTCATAAAGGTGAATTATTTGTTTTCTCCTGCCAAATGCCCATTTTTGGGCCAAGTGGCACACCCTGTTAAGTGAGAACGACTTCAGACGAAAAGTTACTTAAAAGGTGACGTTCCATTTCAGTTATTGTCTTAATGTATGCTTTATTCTATTTTCAAAGAAAAAAATGTTGTTATACCGGAATTAAAAGTCTGTATTATTTGTCCCTAGCGAAAAACTGTTGTGTGTTTTGATCTTCAAAGTTGGAGTTGCCCTTCAGCGTTTCTCTTTAAAGTTGCAGAGCGTTTCGATTGAGGGACTACTTGGGCACAATGTTTATAGATTAACAAATCATCTGCGCCATCGTGGTGTTTTGCCAACAATCGAGCACTTATCTAAAAATCAACGTGGGGTACGTGTGCCATCTTTCTTCAATGCCAATTGTGATTCAGCAAACCCTGCAAGAGAAAACGTTGGACAAGGTTAACAAGGCGGTCTGTGCGCGAGACTTACAACTTACCACACTGCATGCGGATAGCCACGCGGGTTCTCTCGCCCAAACATCAATACTGGGAAGGGGGGGTAGACCGTAGCGATGCGACAACAAACTCGGATCGACTTACAAACGTCACGGGCGCCTCGGTTGTGCTACCGAATCAGTCCGAAGGGTGCTCCGGGCAGGATCGATTCACCTCGAACCAGGTGTCGATACACCTGCGCGACAAAGTGAAAGGTGCCGGCCTCGTTAGTGTGAAGCAACGCATGAGTGCACGCAAAGCACCGCGAGTGTGGCACAAAAAAATATTCCCGAGGTCATTAGTGTTTGCTGGGCGGTGAGTCATGTGGCTTCATGCTTTGAATGGTTAAAGCATTGCTTCATGCTTTAACCATTCAATCAGAATTCATGGCATTCACCATCCTATTTATCAAGCACGCAGTGGCCAAGAAGGTTATGTCTATGTTTAATGTTAATATGTGATCGAGTCATTCTTCAATTTTAACAAGTTGCTCTGCAAGAGCGGTTTTTAAATAAAAGTTTTTTTTGCTTGGCCTCGGTGCCATTACCAGCCACTGGCGTATGAACACAAGACGATCCGTTTATGCATTATCCACCGATTATATTCACACACTCAGTCTCTGTTCAGTAGGTGATACAAATAAAAAAAAAATAGCTCCATATATTACAGAGGAGTTGGTTAAAAGATATAATGAATGTATTGAGATTATTTTGGAGACGTATAGAGGCTTTGAAACAATATCTTGTGTTGACAAAAAAGCGGTCCCGTCGATAACATCTGTTCACTACAATTTCTCCTTGTTAATTTTGTGAGGCATCTATCAATGGATCACCCTGTAAAGTAAAACCTCTCTTATTCACGGATAGAAATTGTTGCATCGCAAAACCATGCGGGATGGGGACGACTTTGGGCTGCCTTCATGCAGCGATGATCATGGCCAATGAACTGGTGATGACGATGACTAAAAACCAGGTGAATCTGTGCCGCTTACTGTTTGTGGTAGATACAGAGGCAGGGTAACCGAGCGATGGTGTTCCCCTCGCTCATGTCGTCCAGACAGATGGGACATTCACCTGAATCCTTGGTCAGCACATCCTCTGAACACAGGCACAAGACACCGATCAGACAAACCCGTTCAACCTTAGAGACCGTAACGATGAGCGTTGTTAGCCACACACGCCCTGCCAACTCGCGGTTGCCCCCAGTGATAATGCTGACGTATCACACACCCCACTCATTTCAGGGTGAGTCAACCTACCGGAAACCAAGGCCAGGTTCGGACAAATAGTTCCCACCGGTGCCGCACACCGTGTCCGGGAATCGGGGGTTTATCGTAAACGTCGCGCGGCTTCAACCAAATTAGTTTGTCTTATAGTGGCGACGTGTACCAGTGCACGAACGAGTCTGTTCACAAAGCGAGGAGCGGTGGATTAAGGAACTTCACGCCGCGCTCGCTACAATCACATCTTAGGGGACGCTGGCAGATTTTTGCCGATCTTAAGAGTGCCAGTTTCACGACCTTTTAGTGTATTCGAAGCAGCCTTAATCATTAAATTTGTGTTCCTTTGTTTTTTTTATTAGTTGGTTTTTTTCTGTCGTTGTTGACATGCCGTTCTCTCCGCGGCCCTTGTGCAGCGCTTTTTGACCCTCGGGTGAAAGGCGCTATATAAAATGCTATTATTATTATTATAAACCTGCAGCCCATTGCTACGCACCATAGCCAGGGATCGAACGCATGCCGATTGCGATTCCTGCCGCTTGCCTTGTGAAAAGACGACCGGCTCGTGGACTCAAGACAACACAAACAACACGTGTTTTTAATACCACAAGGGTGGCGAGGAGAAAGGAAGCCAACGCAAAGCCATCAGTGGTGTCTGTCAAGTCTGCACAGCTGTGGCTACGAAATGGATTTGCTCTCAGCCGTGCCCCCCCCACACACCCCGCCTCCAGGGCAGGCTGTGGAACCTGCAACATAATGTTGCCAATGCTCCTCTTTCGTTATCTAGGCATACATGCGCACTGTATTGAAGGGTGATTAGAGAGAGGGCATGTGTAAGCAATTGGGTCAGCTACAGTTGGTAGGACGCTTATGAGCTCATTCATGATTATTTTATCTTGACCACTTTGCTTCACTTATTCTTATTATAATTACCATGATTGCTTTCCTTAACCAGGCGATAGACCATTAAAAGAACACGTTTTGAAGCGTATAGAACAGTTAGGTTTTGCTGCAACTCTCCGGTGTGTTTTTGGGTTGTGACGTGTGCTATACGGCACGCGGTCTGGACGTTTTGCTCCTAAGAACCGAATATTCAGTTCCTGGAGTAGCTTCCAAGCACGCGGAGAAGAACCTCGGACATCGCGTCAAATAGCACCACGGCCCAGAAATACATCGGAGCGCTGTACAGCACAACCGCCAACATGTACGCAGTGGCACATTTTAATACACGGAGACGCAGACTATAGTTTTGCTCATATATACTTTTAAAAACCACTCAAGGTGTGGGATGGCCTTTATTCAACCGATAATAGTGGACTTTTTTTAAAAACCAATTAACTTATTTATAACCAAGTGAGGGACCGGTTATAAATAAAATTACTGTAAGTGAAAATCTTCCCCAATGGAGCGGTGCTCTAAATCGTTGGCTGGCGGTGGGCTGGTGTGCGTGGTGGTATTGCTGGCGTGCGACGATCATGAACAACAGATCCGCACCCCTGAGAGGGGCTCGCTTGGCAGCAAAGACAAAAAGCTAAACAACGCACAGTTGGCACACAGGAGGTTGGATGATGCTTCGGCGAAAGGCAATGGTGGTGATGGCACATTGGGGGCCCAAAGTATAATTTGCTTTTTAGGGGCCGCCCCCTTCCAGTTTATAAAACCCTAGTGCGATGACAGAAGAGAGATATATATATACAGGAGATGCAGAAGTGGTGAAATTAGATACGTTTAGATAGTAGATTATAGCTGAACATATGAGATGACAGAAGCGAGACAGATAAGCCAGAGATGACGTGAAATGAGATGGGATGTAGAGAACAAGATGGAGATAGATGACAGAAAAGTAAACACAGGCAAGACAGATGAATTCATATTTGTAAGGTTAATGAGCATTTATGTCTATTGGGATTTGAATTTCGTTTGGTGATTGATTGGCCTGCTGACTAAAATTTTCCCCCGGTGCCCTGTGATGGACCGGCGTCTCATCCGGGGTATAGCCCTGCCTTGTGCTCTGTGTCTGCCGGGATAGGCTCCGGCTCACCGGAACCCTGTACAATGAGATGAGATTGATTAACCGACCTTTATTCACGAATATGGGGAGGGGGCGTTCTTGAGTTACTTGGGGCCCTTAGCATTTGCTCAGTGTACTTATGCCTCGTGGCGGCACATCTGAGAACACAGCCAATGTAGCCGCCCATGCTGCTTGCGGAGGAGTGCAAGACGTGGACTGGTTTGCTATCAGGGTGAAAACCTGTTGCTAGTTGATAGAACCAGGTGAAGATGAATAGAGAGATGCAAACGATTCCAGCAATGTAACTCTGTAAACAGACTTAAACCCCTTTCCATGTAAGGAGCTAATGAGGCCATTTCAGGCCAATGTGTACGGGACATGTACCTGTACATTTTGTCCAAATGTGTATTTGTTCATTTCATTACATAACTATGCCATCACGGGGCACCTAGATGGCTCAAAGCGTTGCGTGCTACGTCAGTATGTAATGTGCACATTTGAATTGCCAAGACCACGATGACAAATATGAAAACATTTGTGTGTAGGGAGTTGGCATGGTGGTGCAGTGGTTAGTGCACTGTACTATAAACACGGTGAGCTGAGTTCGATTCCCAACCATGGCCAACATCAGTGGCAAGCAACATGCGTGGTCAAACAACACTCACAGCTGACACGGTGTGAGGCCTTATTCCAGCAATGGACTTATTGTAGAAACATTTAGGAATATAGTACATCAAGGCAAGCCTAATTACTAGACATACAACAAATATTTGACTGCAATTGATTCTTACAAGTCATGTGTGTGATAATTATTTTACTATAAATATAAATTATATACACATAACCTTTATTAAAACAGATAACACAGACAATGTAAACGAATATGGGTGGAGAAATTCATCTTTCTTCAAACTCTCTGGCAACTCAATAAATTGTCAACATTTTGTCACGATCCCATTTAAGATATTTGTTGTTACACTCCGATGAATTCTCGCCCCTCTAGTGGCTGCAGAAGTAACATTAAACCATTGCGTGCAAAGTACTGATTAAAAAAATTGGTGATGCTTTCACACATGACTTGATCCATGTATCACGAGCTTAATAATTTAAAATAAATGATAAATCAATGCCATTACATGCTCAACCCCTGCACAAAAGGTACAAAAACAAGACAGGAGAGAATACAATCTTGCATTGTAACCCTGAGTTCAGGGTTACCTCCCTGCACCATCTCCTTTGCACCAGCAGTCTTATTTCTACCGCCTCATTTGTTTTGTTTATCTCATCAGTACTGCCTTGTTGATATTGTTTGTCTATCTCGCAAGTATTTTCTGTCATTTTTGTACTGTCCGTCTCCTTTGTACTGCATTGTCTTTATTCTTTTGTTTGACAGTACTGGTGAGATAGACAAAAACAATACAAACAAGGCTGTTAGTAAAATTAACTCGAAGGCTTTCATGACCAATGTTATCCATTGTGAAGCTATGACCTAAACTCATAAACAGAGCTTCAGGCTGTTTGTACTGTTAGGTATTCATATATTAGCACTGAAAAACAATGTGTGTGAGGGGAGGGCAGTGGAGGATGACTCATTGCATCAATGGTAATCGTAAACATACACCAGCCATCAATGTCACAGCAAATGTAACATGTAGTCGCAGTTAGTGGTACAAATGGAAACAAAAATATTGTGGGTTGATTTTATTAATGTTGACAAGCTGTTATGTGGGGAGGTTGTATCTGGACATCGAAGGCCTTCACTGAATTTACCAAGACTTTACAGTCAGCACTGCAGCTGGGCTGCTTCATCGGGTGCTTGGCAATTTCTTCAACATTCAGAATATTACATTTTAAATAAGGCGGCAGGGTGGCACAGTGGTAATATCTGCGCCTCACATAAAGAATGGTCTTGCCCGAGGCGGTTCGTGTTCTCCCCATGCTCTGCATGGGTTTCCTCCGGGTTCTCTGGTTTCATCGCACAACTTAAAATCCCACTAATTAATTAATAGGCCGATAACATCGTAATATATAGGAAGCAGTTTGTCGCAATATGTTGGCACCGGCGAACCGCCTGGCTGCCTACTCCGCCTCTCTGCGGTTTCCTCGCGCCTCTGAGTCATTCTCTCATCGAATTAATATCTTCGACATTGAATGAATATGTGCGCGTTATAAATTGTAATTAATGTTATTATTAAACTGATCTCAATGACATTCAGTATTGCAGACGTTTGCCGTCAAAGCAGGACACGTTAGGAGGGCGACAGCGTTGAATCGGATGGATCCTGCCGCTCGAAGGGTTAGGCCCGTGTGGCTCCCTGACCTGTGTGTGTTTGCGTGACTCGCAAGGGAGCACAACTGACCGTTGTACGAGATGCGAGGCTTGGTGAGGCACATGACCAGATGCGCCTCAACTTCATCCGAGGCCACGAACTTGGAGCAGATGGGGCACTTGAGGCCTGAATGTGGAAAAATACAGGGGTTAAAACATGACAGATTAGCATAGGGGTCTTAGAGGCGCTTGATTTAGAATGTTGACAAGCAGGTCCAAGACCTGCAATCTATATATAAATTACCCATGTAAATGAGCACGGAATTTAACATACTGTCATAACTCTGGGAGGTTCTCTGGTTTCCTCCCACAACTAAAAAAACCCCTCATTAATTAATTGCTTGATAACATCATAATACATAGGAAGCAGTGTATGGCGGGTTGGCGCCGGCTGACCGCCTGGCTGACTACCCCCTCCCCCTTCTTCGTATTCATGTCTTGTCCATGTCCAGGCATGGAATTTGCGCGAGTTATACATTGTATCACACTCTATTTGGGCCTATTCATTCTGACTACATCAAAAGGGCAAAATCTGCATAAAATTGGCATGCAACGTAAATGATCGATTCTTACACAAACAGTTTCATGCGTATAATATATATATTAATTGTTACATGCCCACATTTTATATTGAATGTCACCCTGACCAGTTACTTTCAATTCCTTTACACAAATGGGGGAAAAGCCAATTGAGACAGATCTGTGACAAAGGAGACCTGTTAAGCCCCAATTGCCACCGAGATCATATTATAACCTCCCTTGTGCAGCCTAAGCCAACACAATCACATTAGAGTATTGACCAGAGAGGACACCCAACCTCACAAAGATGTATCAACTCATACGGAACATTGGAGTCACCATTTACTAGGAGTGCAAAGGTTAAACGTTTTTGGCAACATAATATATTTCTTAACGCTGCACACAATTTAGCAATTGATGTGTTTGGACAAATAAGAACTATAATTTACAACTTGAACTGGCCACTTATTTTTGGTAGCCAAGTGCTAGGTGGGGTGGAATAGTGGTGCTGAGGTTCACGCATTACGCTATGAACTTGCAGACCTGAGTTAGATTCCTTGCCACGGTTTACAACACTTACAAATTATATGATGTGAATCGGTCCTGAGCCCCATGTAACCGACTCACATTGACCAGCGGAGTGACGTATGGTCAAACAACCACCATGCAATGGCGCAGGGAGGGCCTTATCCAGCACAGCATTTACAAAGGGATGTAAGGGCTAATATAGCCGTGGACTTTATTAAGAAAGCGTCTGTTAAAAGTATAAAAAAAAACCTGGAGTAAAATTTGGTTTTGCATTTAACTTAGCTGAATCCCTGCACTGTGAATAAACCACATTGGCCTGTGATGAACATTACACTGTAGCAAGACAGGTAGGAAAGTGTTGCCCATTAGTGTGGATAAGCGGTCACTTGGAAGGGATCTCGCTATAGTTCGGTGATAACCGCTTCCACAGACCATGTGCCAAACATGGGGTATTGCACTGTTCTGCGATACTGTAGTTTGAATGGAATCTTTATTTTATTTCTAATACCGTTTGTCCCAAAATTGCGAGACATTGGGGGAAAAACCCCACAATATTAACCTCTTGGGGTCCAAGCCACACAGACAATGAGCCACAAGTACAAGCTTACGAAAGAACGCCCAACTAGGCTTCTTCATCCTGTTCGTAAACCCAACCTATGAGCAACAAGCACTCTAATGAACTGAAATTAAACTTGAGCATAGCATATTTCGGGTGCCCTTGTGCTGCACAGTAATTAGGGACCATCTGCCAAGAGGTGACCAGATTTTTTTTCCCCTTTGGCCCGACATTTTAAAATTTCCTTGAATTGTACTTTAAGCTGTCAGGAAATGCTGCACAAACTTCCAACACTGTATGCAGAGCTGTCTCAACATTAAGCCGGGGTCCTGTACAGATGGTGATGGCGGGAGGGGGCCTAGACACATACGATTAAGGCTGGCATGGTGCACTCACGGGTGCAGTGGCCAGCACCATGCTCAACTGCCTCTGTTTCCCCAGTGTTGATGTTTACACAAAAGGCATCCTTATGAGGCTAAGTTGACCTAGAAGAGGCCCTGTGACCGGTTTTAATATCACTCATGGATGTTAGCCGTGGCTAACATCGGGTTAACGGGTCAACGGGTTTGTAGCGCAGTCCATTCACTTACTGCACCACTGCTTCTTGTTACATACAGACCCAGAGGCACAGACAAAAACATAGAAATGGAAAGTCACCCAGAGAGACGTGAAGTGGGACAGACAATGAGAGAGCCATCTCCAGAGACGGATAAATCGAGGGTGCCCGGTGTAAACGTTACGTTTTCATAACAACAGCACTAGGCTGTATGGGCGCGTACCGCCGTATAGTATTCTCGTAACGGCTTTATAATATTTTACACTGTGTTCATGGCGTTTATGTCATACGCAAGGGTAGACCAGTGGGTACTAGCGCAATGGTCCAAATAATAACAATCACCCACAAATTGCTCAATTGGGATTATACATAGCCAACCATCACCGCCTCCATTTACTTGTCAAAACATCACAGGACCCTCCTGAAAAAGAGTGATGAGACTCAATTACGCTTTCCTGCGTGAACAGGCGTAATAATAATAGCAATAAATCAAACTCATCGGTTTCATGATTTTGACAGCGAATGCAACAGAGCGAAGTAGGGGGGGTAGCGCCTATGGCGGCATGCTCATAACGTGTCCCGAGGTGCACCGAGGTGAACACACAAGCCGGGTCGGGAGCTCGGTGTTGAGAACTAAATTGTCAATCTGTCCTTCACGGAGCCTGGTACGATTGTGACTGCCATCCCTTCTGCTTCGGGGTGAAAAAATTCCCGTGACACAATCGTGCAAGAAGGGAACACCGTGTGCCAATATAACAGATAACGCAATGATTCGCGTAGCACGCAACAATAATACACCGAAATTGACAAAACAGCCAACACGTCTTCACGTCGCCAGTTTT
>JAZEWU010000022.1:2979919-2997076 GCA_036362915.1 Geotria australis
GGCGCTCTGTGACGCCAAGCCAGCGCGTGAACATTACACGCATACTTTCCACCACTTACAACAACAACAAGCGGATGGCTGGTAACAGCAGGCCCTTCCCCAACGCAGCAGCACCGACGGGTTGAGCCGCAAGTGGGTCACCACGGCCGTCTTGCTTCAAACAGGCTGGAGGAGGCTGCCGGGCTGGAATAATGTCACCGTAACCCAGCGAAAGGGTTCGTAGTCGCTCTCCACCACCTACTGTGTGACCAACGGGCCAACTCCCACTCAAGTCGATAGGAGCATTCGTTTCCAACCTGCCAGTAGATCTCTGCCGCTGCTACAATCCCTTTAGCTGCTCATCTCATCTCATTATCAGAAACCGCGTAATCCTGTACAGGGTCGCGGTGAGCCAGACCCTATCCTGGCAGGCACAGCGCAGGGCTATACCCAGGATGGGACGCTAGCCCATCGCAGGGTTAGCTGCTAATAATATAATAAAAACACGGGTAAAGTTGCACGCTCAATCGCTGTACGCCACATGTTGATTAATTAACTGAGGAGTACTCATATACAGTGCTGGGTGAACAGAAGCAGGGGAAATTAAGAAACTTGCACCATTGTTTAAACTGCCATGCAGGAGAACGAATCAGTGACCAAAGACACTTCATACGGTGCTAAGAATTACACCAAGCCAGCATAAAAAAAAAAATTCCATTTATTTACCTAATAAATCCTCACTGAGTTTCAAGACCCTTTTTTTGGGTGAGTATTGTATTGGTATGTTAGGCAAATGCTATTTAAGACTGGCATGTGAGATGACATCAGATTACCCGGAGAATACCCACGCTTGCAAGGAGAGAACATTCAAAAACATGAATGTACAGTTACAAGCATATAATGCTGTACTCCCATAACCTGGATACGTGGTGGCCTGGTCTCAAAATACATGGGTTCATCAAAGCAGGCTCCAACCTGCTTAGCTTTCGAGAACCTGACAAGACCGGGCAGTTCCAGGTAGATCTGGTCACAGCTTATAATAACACAGTGTCAGGTTCTTACCAAGGCATATCTACAAAAACAAACCAAAAGCTCTCGTCCTACGCGCACTGCCATGGAGATAACAGTTCAACATCAATGCGTATGCCAATGGCGCAGTTATGGGCAATAGGATTTATATGCGTGTTTGCGGATTACAGAGCGATAAGTACTCTCAGGTGTCGGCATACAGCAGGTTTTCACCTGCATTGGTGCGCACCTTCTTGGAACGCAAAGGTACGCGGCGTTCACAATAATGGCACACAAACGCATGAGCAGCGTGTCGACAAACAACACAGGCGTATTGACAATACAGCTGTGGCATTGAATAGTGTTTCGCGGGTGAAAATAAATCGAAGCATATGCCATTCATACGAAGCGTGATGGTTTACATGACAGTTTCCCATTGCAACAAGTTCTTCTTTAGTCGCAGACAGCCCTTCAACATTTATAGATATAATAGTCAGTGCTGGCCTTAAAGACGGCAGGCATTGGCCTCTCTTCTTGCTCCAGACTGAGGGGCTTCTGGCATCTGTTGAGCTTCTGGACATCGTTGTCTTTCAGCTTCTCGGCTTCGAAGTGTTTGTTAGAATTTGCAGGTAATACCGAGCATTACTTGACAGGGATCGCGACGTGAACGCTTCTACCTTGATCCCCAAGCGCACGTTGATAAAACAACAAAGCGCGACACGTTAAAACTGTTCCTGAAATTAATTTGGGGTGCAGCAATTGTGGTTAGTACATGGCCCTATGACCCGAGCGAATCGAGTTATATTCAAATCCGTGGCTAACACGAGTGGAGAGTGATATCTGACCTAGTCCTGCCTCCCTCGGGGCCTTCACG
The DNA here is from genome assembly GCA_036362915.1 of Geotria australis. Lineage (NCBI taxonomy): Eukaryota > Metazoa > Chordata > Hyperoartia > Petromyzontiformes > Geotriidae > Geotria > Geotria australis. Next base: position 2,981,781 of record JAZEWU010000022.1, read on the forward strand.
AACCCATACTGCTTAGCATGGTGAAGTCCAACAAAGTGTGAAGAGGCATTCTTCCAAGAGTGAATTGACAACGGGCTGCACGTTGTGTCTGTTCGAATGTAAACATTCAGTCTATGTCAATCCACTGTTGCATCAAAGTCTCCCCATGCAATGCCAGCCATGGTGTTTAATTTTACACCGTTCATTGCCAAGCTGGTCATGTGGCTGATTTGTATACAGCATCACTTGAAACCCAATGTTAGCCAAAGGTGGGAAATGAACTCAGGTCAACAGGTTTATAGTGGAGAGTGCCAAGTACTTTGCTAGTACTCCTTGTACCTAAGTACAGTACGTGAAAAACACAACATCCAAAAACCTTGTGTTGACAATAAAGGGCTTCACAGTTAGGCAGGCCATTAACATTAATTCCTAAGAAGTAAAACCTTAACCCAGCAAGAGCAACAACATAATTCAAGGTTCTACTTTAGTAATGATTGACAACCCAGGGCTCACACAGACTGAGATTCTGACAATAAACACTTGTTTGGTCATAAAATAAGGGCTCACAGGATCAGCGTGGGTCGGCTAGAGCTAGAAGGCAAACACTGCTTGTGAACATTGCAATCAAACGACGGGTGGTATATTAACCAGCTGCTTGCTAGCCTTTTTGTACATTCTTTACTGTTCAGGTTCCAGCAGACACAACACAAATGTAAGGGCCCTACCGAAGTTTGAAACGTACACACAGGATGAGACAAACTGCACAAGCGATGTTCACGTGACATCCTGTGCAGGCGAAAGCAGGCCTGTAAAATGAGACACTTTTAATAGACGAATAATAAAAAGCACACGACTGGGCAAAACATATACAATACTATAAGATAGATAGCTGTTTGTTATTGCAGAAGAAAACACCTAGTGAGTTTGCAAGCTCGGGATGCGGGATTACTGCAATACAACAAACATTTTAACTAATTTAAAGCAAACAGGGTAAAGTAGAGCTCTGAAATTCCTTGCTCGTGCCACTGCTGGTAGAACGGACTCCACTATACTGGGCTTAAGAGAGCCCCTCTAGATGGTAGTAGGCCTATTCTTCCACGTTGGCCACATATGCTGCAAGAGGTGGGAGTAATGCCACACAAGGGTGACCTGTCAATCAACGAAACTGCGATGTACCCATTTATACTGCTGGATAGACAGGCGGGGGGAGGTTGTTCAAGAAATTTGCATCAGTTTCCACTGCCAATGTGGGAGATAAAACGAGCAACCTACGGTTTACAAGTCCAGTGTGTCAACCACTACAAGACGGCACCTATAGTGTACATACACAAAAACAACACAGCTCTGTAGTCGTGTTGACTATTGTGGAAGGTGCTTGTAGCGAACGTCTATTAATAATATTACAGTGTACCACACATGGATGCCTTTGTCTTCATCGCATTAAGTTTACACTACTATACATACCAGGCATTTAATTGTGAGTCAAACTATGGGAAGCCCAACAGATTATTTTATCACCTTCCACTGAAGTTAGCGGTAGCCAGAATTGACATTGCTGGGTTTGTCGCCCAGTGTGAAACACATACACATTGACAAAGATAACCCCTTAGAGCAGGGGTGTCCAAACTACGGCCCGCGGGCCAACTGCGGCCCGCCATCCATTTTTAATTGGCACGTATCAAAGTCTAAAAATATAATGGTCTATGGCCCACACATAATATTTGCGCTTAACTGTATTGTGAGTGGCCCAGTCCGTCGTATATTTTTCTGTATGTGGCCCTCAGGAAAAAAAGTTTGGACACCCCTGCCTTAGAGCCTTAGCGAACTGTTGTAGCAAGTGCCGTTAGCGACCATCGTGCTTCGAAGAATCGCAAAGAAGAAGAAGCGAATAGCACCTAAGAAGCCTGGCACAGCACAAGGGGGTGTAGGTGGCCAGTACCACACACGGCCGCCTTTGTCTCCCGAGTGGCGATGTTTACACATCGCGTCAGAAAAACTGTACTCATTTGAAGCCGATTCGACAAAGGGGAGGCCAAGGACTGATTCACATAATCATCACTGGGGCGGCAAGGTGGCGTGGTAAGTAGCGCTGCCGCCTCACAGCAAGAAGGCCCCGGGTTCGAATCTCGGCCCGGGGGCCTTTCTGTGTGGAGTTTGCATGTTCTCCCCGTGTCCGTGTGGGTTTTCGCCGCGCACTCCGGTTTCCTCCCACCGTCCAAAGACATGCTGCCAGGTTAATTGGCCTAGTGAGAAAAAATGTCCCCCGGTGCCTTGCGATGGACTGGCGTCCCATCCTCGGTATAGCCCTGCCTTGCGCCCTGTGTATGCCGGGATAGGCTCTGTCTCGCCGCGACCCTGTACAGGATTAAGCGGTTTCTGAAAATGGATGGATGGATGGATCACTGATGTTGCCACGAACAGGAATTGAAATAAGGTAATCGATGTCGCGATGCATCGCACTAACCACACACAGCCGCTTTTACTAAAGCTGCTATTCTCATCAGTGGGCTGCAAGCGCCACCCAGTGGTCCGTGGAGATCATACCCGCGTGTGCCAAGTGGGCCTTGAGGTGCAACAGGTTGAGAACTCCTGTACTAGTGTGGTACCCGAGTTAAAAATGTTACCGTGTACAACTGGCAGCGTACAAAAAACTGCGTACAATTATCCCACCGTCATGCATGGCATGGCACATGAAGTTGCAATTCCTAAAGCAGACAACAAAGGGCAATGAGTGACTGCTGAGTTTACATATGACCCCAACTTTCACTGCCAGCTGTGTAAACAATGCACCTATCTGGCCAGAATTCACCCACATCCCCTGAACTGTTGGACCGACCTCATACATGTGGGTCACCTTTTTTTTTGCCACAGCTTGTAAACTACGGTAGGACACAGTAAAAAAAACAAGTACTGTATATCGGCAGCACTTCTGTTACAGACACGTTTTTATTTACGTTTAATGATCTGACGAGACTCGAAGTCGATTCGATTCTTCGAAGCGTGATGGTTATATGACAGTTTCCCATTGCAACAAGTTCTTCTTTAGTTGCAGACAGGCCTTCAACATTTAGAGATATAATAGTCAGTGCTGGCCTTAAAGGCGGCGGGCATTGGCCTCTCTTCTTGCTCCAGACTGAGGGGCATCTGGCATCTGTTGAGCTTCTGGACATCGTTGTCTTTCAGCTCGGCTTCGAAGTGTTTGGTAGAATTTGCAGGTAACACCAAGCATTACATGACAGGGATCGCGACGTGAACGGGTGAACAGATACACGCAATTTGCACCGTGGCATGCAGAGTGACGTGAACGCAATTTGCGAGTAAGCCTATTGTTTATTTTAATTACAAACATATCCGCTAGATATCCATGACTGTGGGGCGGTACAGTGGCGCTGTGAGTAGTGCTGCTGCCTCACAGCAGGAAGTACCTTGGTTTGATTCCCAGCTCGGGTACTTTTCCGTGCAGCGTTTGCATGTTATTACCCTTGTCTACGTGGGGTTTCACCGGGTATTCCGGTTTCCTCTCAAAGTCCAAAGACATGCAGCCGAGGTTAATTGTCCTGACTAAATAGCCATTGTGTCTTGAGACGTTGTAATGTTGTAGCTTGCTTACCCCTCTCTGCTGGACAACTGTTACAAAGAGATGAATATCTCAACGGTTCCTTCGAGCTTAAATAAAAACTGACTGAGCTTGTCAACTTGAAGGCCAGCCTATTCTATTTCTACGTAAGCAGAGCTTGATGCAGTCGGCTTTTAAAAAAGGACACTGCATTTTCCCACTAGGGGGTTTCCATTACTGGAGCTTCACAATGTCAACAGAGGCAACCAGGAGCAGAGATTACCTGCTGCGCTTTGGCACGCGGTTGCATAATACGCAAAGATGTATTGTGCTCGATAAGTGGCTTTAAAGGCGGTAAAAAAAAATGTGCAGAGCAATCACTGTGACCTGTGAAAGAGAGTTTGTCAACGCAACGTAGAGGCATGAATTGCCAGAAAGACAACCCAAACTCATTAGGTCGGGCCCATTCATGTAGACAAATTTAGTCTAAAAATTAAGAGGCTCCCTTAAAGAGCAATGTTCCCTGGATGGCAGCTCATGTTAATGCCATAACCCAATCTCCCAAACTCTGTTTTGAAAAGTTGTTTTCACTGCAGTTGAAGTCAGTGTGTAAAGCCATTACAACACGTGTTTTTAAGCAATAACATATTTCCAGACACGACTGCACTGACTGCAGAAAGTGAACGTTTGTACGTGCTTTTTAACATTTCCCCATGGGGATTATTGTTTGGATTCTGTTCCAAAAAGTTTGTAATTTTCCCCTAATTCTATTTCAATTGAGCCTCTCGTCAAGAGACAAAATAACCAGTCAGAGCTCTCGAAAATTAGTGCAACCCTTCGCATGAGATAATGGCCCACTGAAGAAGATATCACAGAGCTACCTCTGAGATCCCTTTAAGTGACCTGTGGTCTACACTGCAGTGGGAAACACCACCCACTCACTCTGAAAATTAGAGTAATGCTCGACACGGCTATCCCAAAAGAACAGCTCTGAAGAGCAACCATCATAAATCAAGAGCTGGGATTCACCCGAGGTCAGTGCAGAACCAAATGTCATGATGTTTTGGTGTTTAGTCATTGGTGACTGGGCAGAGACCATCAACGCGTCACATTTCAGTACGTAGTTTAACCTCAGACAGATGCTTGAATTCAAATCCAGGATCTCAGTGATACCAGCTCAATGCTATGACCTAAGCCACTTGCTCACTTCTACGATGTTTAAATATTTATTTCTATTAAGATGCTGTCAAAAGTCATGATTCAACACTTTAGGATCTGACACTTTTCAAGTAAAGTTGGGCGTGTTACTTTCGAAGGCAGGAAATATTTGGGACACAATGTTCGGTGGGGTATTTTTTTCCTCTGCATTTCTTACCATTTTGGACAATAAATAATTATCATGTGGCCTTGAGCTTCTTGGAAAGCTTTTTACTTCTATAAAAAAAATTAAGACTGATGTTACTCTTGGGATTAGGGTTTGTGTTAAGCAAACAGAAAAACAGGCACCGACCTGAAAATGGAGGCACGTGACCAATCACGCGCAAGCGTTTGCGATCAACATGGGATTTCCACTGCAGAAATAGAATTCTTAACAATACGGCTGCTTAACGGCAACAGGGGAAATGCTTAGCGGTACGAATTTGTGCTATTCGAAAGCACGTTGTGGGTCCTCCAGAAACCCCCCATACTAGTTGAGCTCGCCTGTGAGAATTTGCCGACAGTTGAATATTTTTCTTCTCCCCTATGGACGAGGTGACAATAAACCACGTGCCTACATATTTAACAAGTTGCTAAATATTTAATACGCTATTTTTGAACTCGCATTGAAAATGGTACACCGTAATAATGACCTGCACTGTATATCCTCTTCCACACAGCAATGTCCCACAGCAGTAAGTTTATATTACGTGAACAGCATTCTACATGTATAATTATGTTCGGTGCAATCTATACATACAAATATTGCGGTGGATTGGCAGCGCAGCGGTTGGCAGGTTGAACTATGAACCTAGATGACACGAGTTTCATTTTCAGTCAGATTTGTAAATTACATCTGAACCAATCCTGGATGGATGCCTTCCTTCACATGACGACACGGGGAGGCCTTCATCCAGTGACGGGTAGATCGTTGCTAGCGATAATAACAATAAAGATCCATCCATACATCCGTCCATTTTCTAAACCGCTTGTGCTGGTGAGGGTGGCGGTGGCAGCAGTCCAAAGACAGTGTACCAGACATCCCTTTCCACGCCTGGGAATCCCCCAGCTCCCCCTGGGGGATTCCCAAGCGTTCCCAGGCCAGCCGAAGGATATAATCCCTCCAGCGCGTCCTGGGTCAGCCTCTAGGTCTCCGCCCAGTGGGCCGTGCCTGGTAGACTTCCAGGGGGAGCCTTCCAGGGGGGCATCCTTACAAGATGCCCGAACCACCTCAACTGGCTCCTCTCAATCCGAAGGAGCAGCGACTCTACTCTGAGATTCTCCCGGATTTCTGTGCTCCTCACTTTGTCACGGAGAGTGAGCACAGCAACCCTGCGGAGAAATCTAATTTCTGCCGCTTGTATCCGCGATCTCGTTCTTTCAGTCATTACCCAAAGTCCATGACCATAGGTGAGGATAGGGACATAGATTGACCTGTAAACCGGGAGCTTTGTCCGAGGACCAAGCTTCCACTTCACTACCACGGACCGGTACAGTGCCAATACATTTCCACCTGCACCATAATCTCAATCCTCACGTGCTCTAACCGACTTAACCCGTGTGGCCACTAGTTCCTGTTTCATGGGGAACAAGAAACAGCGTCATCATGACCACATTGAACTGCGCTGCAGCAGAGTTGGGCCACCTCACACCGTGCTGACATAAGGTGCATTGCAAACCAGTTCACGCCAGCATACATAGCTAGGCTGGGATATTTGCTACTCATTTACAGATCAGTATAGCCCACCAAGACAAACGTCAACACATAATATACTTGCATTTTGCAAGCGTGAAGCGCTTTATTGTGCGTTTTTCCACGAACGCAATTATGTTTCGTGCAGGACATAAGTTGGAACGTTTGTTGTATCGCAGGAATCCCGCATACAGAGCTTGCAAGCTCACTGGGTATTTTCTGCTGTAATATTAAACATATAAACACCTCAGGACATCACTGGAGCAGCCTTCTTCTTACGCAGAAAAGTGGCATTTCGGATTTTCCCCCTAAGGATGTCTCTGTAACCTGTGGCTACTGCATAATTCGACAGTGCAGGGTACTGTACATACTTTGATCCCTTGAAGGAACTCGGTTATATACCACTATATACCACTTTGAAAAATACCTTAAGGCTCATTTGTGTATGAAGGCTTTTGAAACCCCCATAAACTGGCCCTTTTATGCTGCATTTCATTTAGCATTTTAATCCTTTTACCATTTCATCACTTTAAGAAATGTTGCGGGTTTTTTAAAATAATGTCACTGTTTCCTCTGTATAGTGCCTTGTGTCCTCGGGTTTAAGCCGTTTTATCATTGCAATTTGCTTTTTAAATATATGTACTCTTTTTAGCTGGGGTTTTGTGTCATCCATCCATCCATTTTCTAAACCGCTCGACCTGGTGAGGGCCGCGGTTTCGTTTAAATGTTAGCTTTTTTAGTTTAACTACTCTTTCGCCTTTTAATGTTTTATTCCAGCTATGTAGAGCAAGTTGTGACCTTTGGATGAAAGATGCTTAAAATGTAGTGTTATAATTTATAAAGGTGCGGTCCTACAATTGCTTGCTCACAGCAATGTTAGCAGAAGTGCCATTCTCAACCGGCGGGCCATGAGCGCCACCTAGGGGTCCGTAGAGACCAACTGGGCCTTGAAGTGCAAAAGGTTGAGAACCCCTGCTAGAGGGTATATCGGTCTACTCTTCCATATTGACCAGACGTGTTGGTAGAGGTGAGAGTATTGACAATTTATGATGTCACACTCGACCGATTTATGCTGCTGGGTGGACAGAGGCAGAGGTGATTGATTTAAGAAATGAGCACGTTGTTTGGATTGCCTCTAACCGGTCATCTCTGTATTGCATGGCTAGTGTGCTAACCATTTTACAATGGCAGCTCCCCCTTCGGCTAGGACAGCAATTATTTTAACTCAATTGTGGTGTATATCAGTACAATCAAAGCAAATGGGTTTTCCAGCCTCTCGGCTCAATTTTCCTGTTTGTGTGTGTGAACCATCAACCAAGTCACCTGGACAACCTTAGAAATGCAAACCAATGTGGATCCCACAGGCAATTATGAAGCGTGCACAACCACACAACATTTAATGCATCACCACCATCATCCTCTGTAGCCATGGTCAATCCCCTACTGTGGAGGAAGGCCTCCCCAAGCTGCCATCATCTCTTGTTAACGAATGAATACGTAACATGTAGAGCTTATTCCACTTCTAAACAACGGCGCAGACTGCAAATTTACACGACACGCATGCACTCATCTGATGCAAAGTCGCCTGCACACGCCTGCATTCAAAGGACCCAATGTGCAAACGCAGGCCCACTGCAGCTCTTTTCAGGCACCAGAGTGTATTTCCAATTACTTTGCCGAGTTGTATTTGTCCAGTCGAGGTACAAAGCAAACATCCACTATTTTAATCCTGCGGGGGTTTTCAAGCAGAAGCCTGCTTTTTCTAAGGGACTGGAATGGGAGTGAACACATAACATGATTTGGCAACATTTTTTGTCATTTCCCCCATAATGTTATCCAAATTGTACTATCGCCATCGTTTCTTGAAACAAAGTATCCATTTGGATCTCATGCAGAACAGTGCAAGCTTTCATCTTAAAGAATATCCCACTAAAGCGGATATCACAAAAGACCCTCTGAGAATCTGTAAAATGACCAGTGGTCCACACATTATAGGGCAGCACTTTGACAAACGCTCTGCATATGAAAATTGAGGTCCATCACATGACACTCAAAATTTAAGTGTGGAACAAAAAGCTATGTTGTTGTGTGTGTATCCATTGGTGACAGAGCTGACAAGGAACATTCACGGATTGTGAGCCTTCGGTTTTAACCAGAATGTGTACGTTAACAGTGCACGGTGATAGAACTGAATTGGTAATATTTCACGTGGCCCTCATGGCCAATTTCAGGTGCAATTGACAAATGATCCCTCAACTTTCCACATCCAGATCCCTGCGCACACCACGTGTTGCTCAGCTGCTGCTGTTTCGTCGATTTGCCATGGTGATCAACAGTCTCTCACTGTGATTACGATTTTAGAGGCCAAATTCCCACATTGGTCCACCACATCAGCGCCATCCACAGCCGAGTTCCAGCCATTGGATGTTTACTGTTTACTTCCTCTGCATATGCAAATAATTTGTCAAGAATGAATCAGAATGTCTTTTTGTAGATCATCTACACATGCTGACCTCTTCCCGACGGGATAACACCTTGAAGCTCCAGTCCCTAACACAATACAGTCATCGGCTACTCAGTTCAAGAATGTAATCAAGTATGTACGGTTTTAAGCAGGATACAGGTCTGAGTCACGTCTCACACCAGTTGAATAGTTTCGAAATGGCTAATTCCAAACAAAACAGTAAAAAAAATAAGAGAAAGTGTGGATGTGATGGTGCCACGTTCAGATGCGCTCTCTGTCAGCTGGATCTATTTTCCCTCCCATTTTAACATTAATTTCCACTCTCGTACCTCGTAATTTTGAACTTTGAAAAAACAACACCATGCGCTGTACTGTAATCGTTAAAGAAAATAATGAATGCTTAAACTATGAACACAAACTGCATGGGTAATTAGAGGTGGTTCACCGCTATCTTAATTTTTTGCGGTTAGCTACAAAAAATCCCCAGTGCAGTGTGTGAAATAGTGTGGTGCCTTTTAACGTGCAGGAAAAACCCTTCCTGTAATCGGAAAGTACAGTCTATGACCAAATGAGGGAAGAATTCGGTACAGATTTTAACAGCCTTTATTCACTTTAAAAAATGATTTGATTTCAGTGCTTGATTTGAAGATACAGCAGCACAACTGCTCGCCGTATTTATCACGTTATTTTTGCCCACCTTCAGCTTGACAGTGCGCAAAGAAGCAGACGAACGTAAACGCTTGTAATTTCAGTGAGAAACAATAAATAGGGAACACTTGGATTATATAACGAATGCAAGCTCACAGACATCATACTGACCATTAAAAATAATTTCCCTTGGGCAGGAAACATCCTGGCTACAAGGGATGGATGGTCAGTGGATGAGACCGGTGATGGAATCACAACCAAAGCAACGAATGCTGCCAAGAGAGTGACCCTGACAGAGATAGAGCAATAAGAACAGTTCATGTGCAGATCTGAAACACATTGTGATATCGCAAAAGTGTGAGAGACCTGCTGCGGATAGAGGACTTTGCCTGGCAGATATAGACGATGCCTCGTGATTATGATCATGGGCGTTTATAGTTTTGCAAAAAAAAATGTAGGATGGGCTCAAAATTCGTTTAATTTTTTAACCGTGATAGGACTTAATGGAATAAATGATCAAACATTTATGTGTACATTTACGCCTGCGTGGCTTCAACGTGTTTAACTTGTTCTGCTTGTTTTTTTTTACAAATTAAAAGTGCTGTACTGTACATCACACATTCTGCAGTTATTTCGGCTCTGCTTTGCCAACTAGACAGGTAATCACTTTCAAACCAATTCTATAAGACAAACAACTCCATTTATACAATTATGCACTTGGGGTCTGTCACCTGGAAGTTTCTGAACTTGTTTTATAACACCAAATATGTTAAAACTAATACAATAGTCTGTCTAGGTGGGAGCCAAATATTATTTTCTCTTAATATTACTGGTGAAATGTTCAAACAACAAAAACACACGATGAAAAGCACATGAACTGTGCATGAACTGGGCTGAGGGGCTGCAGTGGTATAGAGATAGACGCCTGTAAATTCGTTTTGTATTTATTAGGGCTCATCAGCAGTGGGTGCTAATAAGGCTGAAACAAATACAAATGTTTGGGAAAAACGTACAAATGTCCCAAGACAGCTACCTCAAAAACAGGACGATTCTTGGACACCAAAAGAGGTGGGAATCCTACTGACAAGGTGTGACGAGGCCTTAGTCTAGCAGCAGACTTACAAAGGGCCTTTAATTACTCCTATAATATTCCTGATATCTATGCCATTATGTAATATCACGCCTTGTGATTTTCTAAGCAAATGGCTGGCATAAAAGCACCCAGGAGGCACTGAATAAATAGCTTTCAGAATAAAATGTCATCAAATAAAAAATAAATCCCATTTTTTTTTAGAAATGCAATTTTACTAGCCGTGGGACTGAATACAGGGGCACATTTTAAAGCATAAACAACTGCTTCATCATGTAAGCGGAGACTGCTCATGCCCGGATGAGCACAAGTCCCAGACAAAAAACAAAACTTACCCCTCACCCACATAACAACAACACTGGTTGACATGCCCTTGGCACCATAATCTTGTTACTCATTTCTCAGCAACGTGATATATAAACACCATTTTGTTTTCAACCCCGCGTTTCTGTAATATTAGTAAACAGTGTAATTAATATTTTATTTCATTCAAATAAATTACTTTTCAGCTTATGACCAAATCACCCGAAATAGGAATGCACCTGATCACATCACATCTTGCAAGCTAAGCAGAGTTGAAACTGGATAGTACTTGGATGGACAATCACCATGGACAAAATAGTTGTAGGCCAGGGGTTCTCAACCTTTTTGCACCTCAAGGCCCACTTGGTCCACTTGGGTATGGTCTCCAGGGGCCATTAGGTGGTGCTCGTGGCCCACTGATGGGTTGCAACTCACTGGATGGGAATGGCTGCTGTAGGCTATGTTAACAGCAGAATACAGTGCAGCAAGACCTACTGTTGTAATGTACGCTGAGCATATGTCCATGTTCCTTACCTTCACCAATCTGCACTAGGCAGTGATGTGAAGTAGTACTATGTAAAAAAACTCCCAGAAACCGGAATGTATGGGGAGGCCCTCACCCTGCAGTGGATTGAAAAAAGGGCATTACATGCACAGATGTACAGACTATTTCTCAATGTAAACCTTAATACGTTAATACCATTTTATCAGTGTTAATTAACAGCTTTCCAATGCTTGGGTCAACCAGTGATAACTGTCAAAATAACGATTTTCTGAAATTAGACTTATGATAAAGAGAATGTAATGTACGTGCACTACCTATTACAATGTTGTGAAATTGATAATGATGATGACAACAAGTGACTTTAACGATGCTACATGATGATCTTTATGGAATTACTGAAAATGTGCAATTCCCTTCTTGCAAGCAATTATATTGACAGCCTAACAAGAATTTTCCTTACGTACGGAAATTGTTCTATAGCTTTCTTTTTTCTTAAACACAATCAAAATCGCGTTGATGACTGACCAGCCAGTCTGATACACGATTTGGAAAATCAGTGAGTCACAACCTGCTAAACTAGCTCCATTATAACGTCTGGACAGGAATAGCGTGTAATTCGTTTAATCCTCCCACACGCATTCAGAGACATGATTTAACACCCACAATTAAAACGTCTCAAAAACAAATGTATGTGAAATACGTGTAATTTTGGCGTTGATTCTTCAGGAAGCACTGAAGTGCGTCAAAGTCCCACATTATTACAGCGCTGTATTTACAGATAATGCCTCTGGCATAAAGCCACTGTACGCAGTAAAGTTTGTGTATGTGTGGCTGGAAATCTGGCCATATAAAAAAGAAACCATAACCCATGGTCTAGCAAGTGTTACAGATGCACAAGCCACACTCCCTTATTTTCTGGGTGGTCGTTTTTGAGGTCACTCAGTACCAATTTACAGTTTTCCGTGGGGCAATGGATGATGCGATTGTATTTTCACGTCCAGACAAAAGCACCCTGCCACTTCACCAGCAACACAATTCCAACAACACGACTCTAATTGTCGAGATTAGAATTGGCATAGGGTGTCGATTTTACCACTTTTTTCAAACATCATAAACTTAATTCATTCATTCATTCATTTTCAGAAACCGCTTAAAGCCTTGGGCAACAAACAATGCAGGTACATTGTGTGATAAGGTAGATCACATTTAATTACAAAACTAGCCGAGAAATCATGTAACTCTGTCTGACAAGGTGGCCTGCTTTTGCGTCACCAAAATGTGACCAAAGTATGCACCATGCATTTGACCAACTCACCTGGAATGCACCTGCCCTCGTCTGACCTCTGAAACTAAGCAGGATTGAACTGCTGTGGTGCCTGAATGGGCACGCGCGATGCATAACAGGTTGTTTGTATGTGGTGGGCAGTGCAGCAATATATACTTATATGCAATCTATATTCACTGACCACATTGGTCAATTAACCTCCACGAATCGCAGTGGTGTGGGGAAGCGCTTATCCAGCAATGGGCTAACAAAAGGGTGGTACACGTAGATTGTCACCTGAATCCCGTAACTGTAAGAACCATATTCACAACTAAAAGTCAGCTTGAGCACAGTGACAATAAGGAGGATGAGTTGTTATCCACGGCAAGGACACGAAGAAAAACTCAGAAACCTCACCCACATTTCTGAAGTACAAAAAACACATCATGGGGACGAATACCGTATGTGACATTTATTTTGAGTGGTTTGTTATTGTTAAAAAATAACAACGATTGATATCCCAAGGGAGACCTACAGATTTGCCCGGACAGCTGTCTCAAAAATGGGGTCGATCCTGGAAATGTCAGGACCAGGTAGGTGGTAGCCCTCACCCCAATTGCTCGCTCCCCAGCACTCACCCCCGAGCAGGTGAGGCGTGAGTTGGACAGGCAGCGACTGCGACATCCCGGCAGAGCTGAGCATGTTGAAGAGCCTTTGTCTCCCTCCTCCAACATCGTCGGCCCCAGGTCCATGGATTCCTGGCCCTGTGGCCACTCTGCCGGCCGGGATGCCGATCGGTGGGTTACGGCCCCCTGAGTTCGCCGACGTTGAAGATGACGCGGAGGTACCGCCTGGAAGCCCATGGCTCGACCGGTGACCACCTCTGTAGGCGGCAGAGCTGGGCCCTCCATGGGCTGGGCTGGGAACGTCCGAACTGGAGAAGGCCCTCGTGCGTGCATTGGAACTCTGCTTGCCTCCCATGGCTGATGATGTTGGGTTGCTGGATTTTTTTTTGCCGTGGTGGCCTCACAAAGTCATTACTGATGAAGCAACTGATCTAGCATTACTACTACTGCAAATACTATCAAAGAGGTATCTGGCGGCGAGAGCTGAAGGAAGTACTTTCAAACGCACAACCAAAGATGCAGGTTCTGATGACAATTGTGGCAAGTTGTGCCACCTATCTTATGAACAAGCACACGTACTGCCACTTCAACTGAACAGCTGACAGTACTAGAAAGAACTGACTACACTTTCACAGCACACAATTACCACAGTACTACCAACACTACTGCAGTGCAATACTAACAAAACAACGTGATAGTGTAGCACTTGAAACAACACAACAGCAGTCTTCTTCTTCTTTGCGATTCTTCGAAGCACGATGGCTAGCTTCTGGACATCGTCGTCTTTCAGCTTGGCTTCAGCAGTAACACTACCAATACCAATTCGATAGTACAGTACTACCAACAGTACTAATTCACAGTACTTCAGTGCAGCATTAACACACTTGATTAGCACTGGACGGCACAGAACTGTAACGGCAGCAGTTCTGACAAAGGTTTACTGCTTACTCTTACGACGGCACAGTGTTACATTAACGAGAATTCTAGCATTGCTAAAACACGGTTCTAATAATGCTGGTTACATCAAAACCCACACAACAACAACTACCACCACCACTACCAGCAGCACGCTACTATACTCACAACGTGATTTACCATAGCAGAAACTGTACTAGCAACACATAGTACTTGCTACCGCAGCAGCTGCAGTACTCGCGACAGTACTACTAACCCAACAGTACGAACCACCACACCAGGGCAGCTCCCAACTACTTGGCACAACGACCAACTTACTCACGGACTGTAACCGTATTGAACTCAACATTTATATAAACAACACACGTACATTTAAACCTTAAGCCTGAAGGAAGCGGATGAGGAACCCCCCCCCCCGGCCCGGCTCACACGAAGTGATAGAGATGATAAAGAAATAATACGGAGAAGCGAGACACGGCGCTTAGAGAAGACGAGAAAACGGTTCAAAAACCCTCCCCTCCTCTCTCAACCACTCGCCTCCATGGCGGCCCTCCCTTCTGTCCCTGTCACCGTCGTCAATTGCTACAGCTCCTGCTGCTGCTGCTGTTGTTGTCGATTGTTTGTCAGCGTTGGATTCGAGCGGCTGGTTTTGCTGCTGTTGCTGCTTCTGTGAAATGTTGTTGTTGCTGCCTGCTGTCGCAAGCAGGTGACATCATGTGGAGCGGACCGCCCCACTTGGCCCCCGGGGCGGGCGAGCGAGCGAGCAAGCGGGCGGGCCGGCGGCCCGGCGGGCGGCCTGTGAGATCCCTGGGCCAGGCCATTCCGAGCGCCCCTTAAGTCTCTCCTCACACCAGTGGGCAATCAGACATTACACGTCGGTGGATGTTATAACAACAACCGCCGCAGTTCGCCACTAAGTGGCGGTGACCTCCCCACGGCGCCTGTGCCAAGCCAGGTGCACCTTCAGGCTACTATCACGCGGAGTGTCGAAGACTCGCTGACAGGTCATGGGACAGACAACCAGGGAGGGTGTCATGGGCTGCCTGACTGAGATGA
>JAZEWU010000022.1:3004897-3049689 GCA_036362915.1 Geotria australis
TATGCTACACGTGCATAAACCATACACTATCAATAAAATTAAATAAATCACATCTGGCTGACCATACGGGACCTAAGCCTATGGTTTTTAGGCTCCTTTGACAAGCTTAGAGGGCAGCTTTTCTCAAGCAATAATGACAAAACTCATTCTCGACCAGCTTCAAACAACACACAGAATTATGTGCGACATTTACCAAACCTTGGTGCTTTGTGCAAAAAAGCATGGATGCATGAAGTACAAGTGCTTTTTTTTTTACAAATTTCTGTACTGTTTCAGACTTAAGTTTTTCTTGTAATGTACAGATTTGATCTTGGAACATGAAGCTCAACTGCATTGCACACATTCCAGTAATTCATGTGTGGGGGGTAGCAGCAAATAACTTATTTCGGAGTGTGGGGGTCTGTGCAGTTTGCCGTATTGTATACGGCGGTCCTGGGCCTCATTTATGTCGACTCAGCCTAAACTAAGTACCTTGTGTGATGTGTAAACATTGCGACTAGGAATTTTTGAATATCCCGCGATGCCCCTATGACAGGGGTGTCAAAACTTTTTTTCCTGAGGGCCACATACAGAAAAATATACGAAGGACTGGGCCACTCACAATACAGTTAAGCGCAAATATTATGTGTGGGCCATAGACCATTATATTTTTAGACTTTGATACGTGCCAATTAAAAATGGATGGCGGGCCGCAGTTTGGACACCCCTGCCCTATGAGTTAGCTGCGGCGCACACTTTTGGAACCAATGCTGTACATGATTAAGGATGGATGTTTATTATTACATCAGAAAAAATACCCGGCGAGCTTTCAAGGGGTTTCTGACTGTGACCTGACCTGCCCCAAAACGACTGTTGAAGGCTATGTATGCACACAGTATATGTGGGGGAAGTTTGTGTTTTGCCAGTGTAGGAGGCAGGGGGCGCTCTGCATCGTTGCCCTGAGAGAGAGGGCGGCCAGCGGCGGATGTGACGCGCCCCGTGACTTCTTCCTTGTAGCTTCGCTGACCGCCGCGCGACCGTGCGTTTTTTTTGTTTAACTCGAGTGTCGATCTCCGTCCGTCCGACGGCTTGCAAGTTTCGTACTCGCTTGAGTTTGTGAGGTTGGTCGTGGTGATGGATTGATTGTGTTGTGTTGAGCGAGCTTGCCTTGTGAGCACAGCGCGGGAAGAGGGAAATGTTGGTAAAGGGGGGGGGGAGAACATGGCACACGTGGGACGTGACGAACGGGAAGTGAAAATTGTGGTTGTTTTTTTACGGGCTTACAGTGTTAATAATGTTTGTACTGATGTAGCTTTTTTCACGGCTAGATTCATGATGGTTGCTGTTCAAAGCTGCTCTTTCCGGATATTCGTGTCGAGCGCTGCTCTCTCATTGAGAGCGCTCTCCCGCTTGTCAGGGAGGAGAGCTCGACACGGCTATCCCGACAGAGCAGCTTTGAAGAGCAACCATCAGCGTAATGTTCTGGGTATAGCCCTGCCTTGCGTCCTGTGTCCGCCGGGATAGGCTGCGGCTCACCGCAACCCTGTACAGGATTAAGCGGTTTCTGACAATGAATGGATGGACGGTAATGAAGCGTCTTGTTTGGTAGGTGATTATGATTGCCCTGCTACCACCTTCGCGTGGTCCCAGTACAACACAACACTTGGATGTTATGCTGCAGTTCTGTTGGGACTTAGAATTGGCATTAATTTAAACGCGCCATGTGTTTTGCTATTTCCGTATCATCATGGGTTCTCTTTTTTTTACACCAAGGCTGAGTGATATTTTGTCGTAATTGTCTGTTATTATGGAAAACATTTTGCGTGTCGAAACTGAATAATTCTTCCGAGAGCAGACGGTCAGAGTAACATAAAAACAGCATTCTTCTTCTTCTTTGCGATTCTTCGAAGCGCGATGTTAAATTACAGTTTCCCATTTTCTTACACAGCCCCTTGCATTTTCATTGAACTCCGCAAGGTCTTTTGAGCTGCAGAGGTTGGGTAGTAGAGCACAGACAAGGCAGTGTTCCATAGTATGGTCTGCTTCTCCACATTCACAGGTGGTTGGGCCGGTCTTGTAGCCCCATCTGACCAAAGCATCTTTTGATCGTCCCGTTTTAGTTCTCAGGCGGTTGAGTGTCTTCCACTGAATCCATGGTGCATCTGAGCCCTCGTCATTAATTTGCTGGACGAAGTCTTCTGCGTGCTGTGTGAGTGATGGAAGTTCATTAATTCAATGTCAGAAACCGCTTCATCCTGTACAGGGTTGCGGTGAGCCGGAGCCGATCCCGGCAGACACAGGGCGCAAGACAGTGCTATACCCAGAAGCGGTCCGAAAACCGGTTCGAATATCGCTCAGCACTAGTGTTAGACGTGGTTCGGAATCAAAGTCGGGTTGTCGGGTTTGTAGTGACGTATACTAACCCCTATTTCACCACGATGAAACATATGCTGTACTTAGTCTACTATATAGAAAAATGAGAAGCATGTTTCCGGTGGGTTGCATATATCACTGATGGCTTCTCTCAATCTGTTTGGCTTCACTTAATAAAACAAATGTGCTTATAGGGATTTTGCGGATGTGGATTAAACACTTTGAGTATAGAATGCGCAAACAAAATTATGAAGGGTGTGTCTTGTTTTTTTCCAAATGGGGGCTCTGTGAAACAAGGTACTGGACTTTGTGAACATATGCTTTGAATTACAACAGCCAATTCTGTTTAGTTTCACTATTGGAACAGTCCAAAGACATGCTGCCTAGGATAACCTGACTGAATTGCCGCCGGTGCCATGAGATGTAACTCCCTTGCTCCTGCTCGTTGGACAACTGAAAAGAGCTACGTAGCGCAACAGTTCTTTCCAGCTTAACTAAAAGCGGAATGACTGACTGACATGGCAACATTTAATGTGGGAGGCAGACCAGGGAGATGTCAATGTTTAAAGCGATGTGACTAGTGATGTTTATTAGGATGTGATACTTTGCCATGTGCCACTTTGTGAATTTCATTCCAGTTTTTTTGCTGCCTCATCTGGAACTTTTGACGTGACAACAAACACCCGCGTACAACAATGATGCCACTCAAATCTGTGCGTTTGCTTATAAACTGCCAAACGGGTTGCAAAGTAACTTTTCAATTCTCTTCAATGTTGTTTTGCAGCTGCTGAAAAGAGCGAGCCAGGCATGGCAGCAACACAGGAGTTTTCAGAGTCACTTGTGCAGGCCGGTGAGTGACACTTTCGCACCACAACATCGTCCGCAGGCTGCCGTTTGTCCAGCGCCAGCGCATGAGAACTGTCGGCAGGAATACTGCTCGTGCGTTGTTGGTGCCGTGATGTGTTCTTTCGCATTATGTCGCGAAAGGCAGCTGTGTAGGTGGCTGTACAGGTACGTGCACAGGGTCAGCAGTTCCATTCCCAGACTGCCGCGCAATCACTTTTGTGAGAATTACCAAAGCGAGACTTTGCGTGGCAAAAGCGCACAGTACAGACCTCACAAGAGCTGGCCATTGTTTCTCAGTGTCAGCCCATGTCTAAAGTTTTAAATATTACCTGCAGCAGCATTGCACAAATTGATGTTAACAGCTGTTCCTAAAGAATCCCTGTAACCCGCCCTATCTTGGAAAAGACATTATGTCTCCCAATGGACTATCAGCAGAACACAGAATTGAATTTCATCTTCCCCTTCCATCAAGCTCCCTGACCCTCCCTTAAGTGCAACATGGAATAGGCAGTTTTTGAATTTTACGATTCTTTATTCCGATGGCACATGTCGCGCCCGCTTAATAGCCTCTGGAGCCCCTGCTCTCACACTGTCCACCTTACATTCTACAGCTGGATAAGAGGAATGACCTTGTTTTGTACGCAGTGGGTCCAAGTCTTTCCATTTGTAGCCCGTGGCTACACTTTGCTGGCACGCGCTCAGATGTAAACGCGCAAGCTGTGTGTTTGAGACATTTAGCAACATCCTTTGGCTATTAAGGGATGCAAATTTCGTGTGAAATGTGCACTGTAATCTTTTAACGTGAATAAATTTGCTCAAAACATGCATTATTCAGATCCTGAAGTTTACACTAGTAACACACATTTCACGTAGGCAGCTTTAAAAAACAAATAAAAATGTAAATAAAATTCATTAGTTGCGGCAAATTTGTAGCCTAGCATAAACATTTCCTCTACAAACAGATGTTTTTTCTATTTGCTTTTTTAAATCAAAGCTTTGATGTGTTTTGGGTTTCACCACTGAATTTTTAAGCAATTCAGGTCCTGAAGAAGCTTCCAGCACCTGGAGCGAATCGTCGGACATCATGCCAAACAACGCCTCGCACAACCCAAAAATACTTCGGAGGGCCGTACAGCACAACCATGAAAACCTCACTCGGCGTTTGATAGTCCACCCTTCTGTTTATCTAACGCTGCCATAATCAGCACAGGCCAAGCGCATTTTCAAAATGAACTCATCTGCCAGTCCGCGGTGTGACTCTCTGTGTGTTTGTGCGGTGTGGGACACTGCTGGCCTGACCCCCTCTTGCTCCCGCTGTCTGTTCCAGAGCTGCTGTCTGTGCAGCTGGGCCGGGCCATCCACGCCGGCGATGTGGCGTTGGCACAACAGCTTGCGTCCCGCCTGGCCGACTGCCACTCCCCTGTGCTCGTGCAACTCAAGCCACGAGGGCAATCGGGCGGCAGTTTTAGGTCAGTATCCAAGTGGCAGGAAGCGGGAGGTGGGGCATGTGTGGGTGACGGTGAAGCAAGCCTCCGAACCGGTCATTTTGTAGGTGCACTTGGTAGATTGTGTGGAGGTGGAGATTGAGGCTCATCTGCAGGACGGTGAAGTTCTTTAAAAAGCCAAAAGTGGATATAGGTCAGTAGGTTTGGCCAGGTCACATCACTTGAATGGATTTTGATCAGTGGTTAAGAATAATGAGATAGGCAGTTAAGGAAAGGAATGTGTCTCAGAGGACATCAACTGAGGAGTTGGAGCGATGAAATCAGCTCCTGTGCTGGTGCTAGGTGGATTGTTACATTGCAGGGTCGTGAGATATGGCGATGGCTTGGGGAGGCCTTCACCCAAGAAGTCCATTGCCCAGGACCAATCATGCTTGTGTTTATGGTGAATAGAATTTTGAATTCAAAAAGTTTGTTTCAGAGTGTCTTTGGATTGTTATTTGTTTACCAAGGGAGATCTATCAGGAGTGCTAGCCTCGAGATGAACTCAGGTGACCTTTTGATAAAATGTTTAAAAGTCGATGCTGTTTGCAAAATGGCCCCCATGTAATGTATGGACAATACGCATTGTGTGCCATGATCTTTCTGACACAGGAGCAACACAGCACGAAGTTCCGTGTGAAGCTTTGTTTTGTGCGGTTTGTTTGGATTGACTCCCCAGAATAAAGGTGCAGGTAGAGGACACGAGAAGCTCTGTGGGACCCATCTATGTGAAGGTTTCTTCCCAGATGACTATAGCAGCACTCAAGCAGCAAGTAAGTGTTGTTCAGTTCACACTCACAGGAGGGTTCATAACAAACATTTTTCTTGGGCGATCTGACCCAAAATAAATTATGAATCATAATATGGGTCGCGTAAGCCTTACGTGTTAAATTCACGATCCACTGCACGTTTTGTGAGCTTAACAATCGATTTTAAATAATGAATTGTCACATCACTCTGAAGAGCAACCGTGAATCGAGCCGTGAAAACCTACATCAGTACAGTGATTTGTCACATCGTTGCATGCCCAATAAAAATCATTATCCCAGTCTTTGTCACAAAAGCCACATCTTTAATCTGCGGTGAGATAAATAATCGCTCATGATTGTAGGGGACAAACCTAACGTTAAGTGAAACACTTACTGCTTAGCGTTTGCAAGTTTAACGCTCCATCTGGATAAGCTGGTTTTTTTCAGACTAAATGAACGATTGTTTTCGGATCTCATTCACTCGGCCGGTGCGTGCCTGCCCCCCACCACCCCTGACCGGCGCGTCTGCCGTGCCGTTTGCCGTAGATATTCCGTCACTACGGCCTCCACCCGAAGGTGCAGCGCTGGATAATCAACCAGCGCCTGGCGACGGACCCAAACACCCTGCACTATTACCAAGTGCAGCGTGAGGGCGACAAGGCCTGCTTGTACCTGGTCTCGGCCCAGCAGGCCAACCTTAACGAGGAAGAGTACAAGCGCGCACAGATAGAGCTTATACATATCACAGGTACCTAAGCGTTCCGTCCAATGCACACCTCCCCACCCCACCCAACCCCGAGACCCCAGATGGCATGACCCAGCTGTAGCACGTTTGCCACTCGTTGCAGAGGTTTACTGTTCGCGCCGGTCGATCGTCATTTCGCTTGGTACTCGCGGGTATCAGAACTAAGTCCCGTACGCTTCACAATGGGTGTGAATGGTTCCGTGACGATATACAGAAAAGGGTAGGCCATGTGTGCTGATGTGGTCAAAATTTGCCAAGTCTGAGCACTGACTCATTGCTGAATTGGGGAAATCGCATTGTAACATTACTTCTTATCGGCAGACTAATGCCAACTGGTGACTCACAGGGACAGCTGCCACCAGGGGTCCCCTTTCGCAGGGTGACTCAGTGTACAGCATGGGTGGGGCCGGATGAATATTAAGTAATCGCGATATGATTAGTGCTTCAATTGATGATGATAAACACTCTTCTTTGCGCTTGTTATTCCTGTGTAACCTGAAACACATTTCAGTAAAAACACTAATTTGGCTATTGGATTGTGCAGTGGTAGTGATTCGGTGGCGAGTATAGTTAACTGTGCCGGGTGGAGGCGGGTTTACGACACTTTAGTTTTTAGTGACGCAACCCATAAAAGGGATATAAAATGGATAACATTGGTCACGAAAGCCTTCATGTTAAATAGCTAAATGTGATTATTTTCTGGAGTATATCCAGGACCATTTAAAGCACTTAACCTTTAAAGAAACTTTTCAGTCTTTTTCTTCCTAAGACATGTTTATGCACAGCAACGAATGTAATTTTATATTTCCGGTGGTTGAGCTAGATAATGATGTTAGGAGTAGCAGGTTCCCCCTCCTTCGTACTTGTCAATCCATGGCCTCCTCTAGCTGACCAGAGTCGCAAACTGAAGTTTTACATTTCCGTTTGTGCTTCAAATATCTGCGTTTGCCATGGTTTGCATAGATGCGGATTAGGGTTGTTGCCCACGAGCTTTGCGGAATATCGAAACTAACTCTCTTCACCTTTACAAGCCTCACTTAGGGTTGAAGTTGCATTGTTGAAGGTTTGGATAAATGGATGTTTATTACTACAGCATAAAAATACCCACTGAGCTTGCAAGCTCGTTACGGGATTCCTGCGACACAACAAACACGCGAATGTGAAGTGCGTTGGTACGTAAGGGCTTGTGCAATTTTAAGCGGTAGTGAGGAACGTTGTTGATGGGGGAGTTGCTAGTTTTCCACAATTCGCTTGGCTTCCAGAAGGGTTTAAGCATTGCGGCGAATGGATGGGGGGCGCTGTGTGCTCCAACTCGACAAGCCACGGCGTTGGGCTTGACTTGAGTCTTCCAGTGATGCACTGCACCATAGCTTTCAGTTGGATATCAACAAATCTAAAAGTTCTGGACCATACCGGTCCAGAACATTCCAGTAATGTGTCTTATTCAGACAGTGGCACGTGGCAGGCTGTACCGTTCGGAGGATGACGAGGCACACGAGCGTGGTTGATGAGTGGTCATTGTCTCCTGGGACAGAGATTGTAGCATAAGTTACCTAGACGCTGTGGAAATACGCAGCCTGCTTTAATGTTTAAATTATTACAAAATTATATGTTTAGTTTGCATTAAGATAGTTGACTAAGTGATGTCTCTCCTTGTTCGGAGACATCGCGTCAAAAGCTACTGTCAGAGCATTTCCACTATTGATGTCAACTTTTGAAACAGGCCAGTGCATGCATTAAGTAATTCGCTGCAGAAATTGAAGCATAGAACAAGTAATATAATATATATATTTAAATCTGTAACTCAGTCTGTCCTCTGCACCAAGTGTCTTAGAGCACATGCTTGTGATGTGATGCATTCAGAGTGGGCCAATTTTTAAATCTCAGAAATCGCTGAGCATTGGTATTTTACAGTAGAGTACTAGAGCAGACAAACATGAAACATTTGCATGTTTTAGTCGTACTAGTTTATTGGTTTTGACATCTAAAATAACTGCTACCTGTTTAAATCCTTTAAACAGAAAAGATCCTTGTGTATTTTGGCGGTTACAACTTAGCCTGGTCTGTGCCGCTTAACGTGTATGTGTGTTCATTTCATAATGTTGGGGGTGGGGGATCTTCCAGCCGTTCAACGTGTTCCTCCAGCCATCTATTTTCAGTGTTTTATATTTCCTTGCGTTATGGCTGTGTGTAATTGTTTTGCTTGTGTATAATTAGGGACTTTAGGTAGCATGGTGGGTTTTCACCTACAGCCCCCAGACTGCCTGTTATGCCTAAAGTGTGCATTTTATGACGCACAATAAATAATGTGCTCTAATTGCACTTGAGGTGAAGTGGTAAGGTTCTCCTACTTACAAGCGCATAGGTTATAAATTCTGAACCGTGAACTGTTTTTCATCTGTAATTTGTATCCTTGTTGGTTTGTTTCTCAATTAAAACATCTGAAGCATCTCTTTAACCTCTGGTATTTTCCGTTTATTTGCATTCCGTACATTTTATAGTTTTAGTGAACTGTACTTGAAACAATTACTCCCTTTCCCTTGTTTAGTCGTGTCTTCTATTTTTACGAGCATGGTACCTTCCATGGGTACATTTTGGATGTGGTGCTCAGTCCCCATAAAGGAACATATTTTCTGCCTTGCATTGCTATTCACAACGGCAGACGACGGCAAGTCGATCAAGGGCAAATTTGCCCGTTGCTTGCCAAATCGTTTTCCAGTGGGTGCTGTTCAATTAATGAACCGTGCCAATTAATTCCGTTCATTGTGCTAACTGCGTCTGTGGCAGCAAGACCCTGATTTTTGCTTCTGCTAGATACGTGTAGGGCTGACCCCTCTTACCAACATTTCCACCTTAAATTCCTTATCCAAAAAATTACTTAAATGTGACTTAATCACTAGCTGCCACTTATCCTCTTACTGCAGAATCCTAATTCCTTCACGATGTCTGACCTTGCTGAAAGTGATTTAAGTTCTTGGGCATCATGATGACATGCATTGCAGTTATTTATAGTTGAATCAAGGCTATCATCGCGGATAATCATTTTGTCAAAATATGTTTTGATAGGTTTTCTCATTGTCCACATAAACGGTTTGCTTGAGGCTGTCATGTCTAGCACGGTATTAGCATTCGTTGACGCAGCCCCTGCACACCAGTCTTCAGGCCACCGCCTGCCATTAGCTAACCAGCAGCCCAGAATTCCACACTTCGCCATTATTTCCATTTGTCGTAGAACGTATTCGTCTTATCTCTGTTATGCTGTACCCAAAATAAGCTGAATGTCATGAAGTACTAGTTGGGCTCCGGCCATCTGGTCAAAGTTATACAAGGGGGCTGGTTGTTGTCGTTTGCTAGGTGGGCTTGGGGAGGGGGCACCGATTGTCAAGACGGAGACAGTGAACCCAGTTTTTGCTCCAAACTGGCCTGCCCCCGAACCACAGCGCGGTCAACGTGATGCTGCCCAAAAACGGCCTGCCTCGCCACCTCCGGTGAAAAGCACCTGCACCCAGCCACCCCACAACAAACCACACAGCACGCACGATCGATGCAGTGCATCGCACACAACACAATGCTATGTCGAGAGAACACGCTCCTGTCGCCAGCACCATTAATGTAGCCACTTTACATCATCATCAGTGGTGGTCAGTCAACACGAAACGATATCATCGCTCCATCTCCTTGGTGGATACCCTTTGGGATGCGTCCAATTCTTTGGCTGCCACTCCTTTTATATTCTTGACGATCAGCCAGCGCCCGTTATAGCGGCACATTCTGCCCCAAAGCCCACTTATATTTTTTAATAGGTTTGCATTTTACATTGTCTCGTGAGATAATTGTCAATCACAACAACGTACTGATTTAGGCTTTCACGGCTTGAGTCATGAGATTCAGCTCTGAGACTGAGACTCAAAACGCCTGAGGATTCCTCCAAGGTGGGGGGCGAAATGTCGCGATAGAGAGGGGTGGAGCACTGGACATGGCTATCCCTAAAGAAAAGTTTTGGAAAGAAATCCTCAATCATAACAACAACAATACGTGGCGATGACATGATCATGGTGCTTGTGCCAGGCCAGGTGCAACTTCAGGCCAAATGAAAGGTTGGAGACTTACTTACAGGTCACGGGACGGGCCCAGGTGCCATAGGCTGACTGACTGAGACACTCCACCAGGCATAAACACACTCAAGGACATACATGCAGAGTGCACACCAAATAAAAATTAAAACAACAAACGTCCATTAGGTGTTGGACGGAATTAGATTGATTTTTGGTTTTGGTCTTAAGAGTTTTGATAAAGCTTTGGCCTTTTTGAAGTCGGAGATTGGTTTAATTGAGCAGGTCATGCGGATTAGCCTAATTCCCAGGTCCACTTAGTGAACCTGACAGTTCATCGATACAAGCACTGTCGGAGAATACTTCACCGCGATCTATCGTCTTCAGCAAACGCTGCATTATAACTGTAAAATATACAAAAAATATCGGGCATTGTGCCTTTCACATGGCATTTTAAAGAGGAATAACTGCCCAAAGCAATGACGTCAAGTATGTGACTTTATCTTTCAAGTGCAGCTAGTTGATGGTTGCTAATGATGGCATAGAAGACACATCGTATGAAATTAGATGTTTTACTTAATGTTGCTAAATTCCAGCTCTAACAATTAAAATAGCAGATTGGCTGTAACACCATCCATACATCCATTTTCAGAAACTGCTTAATCCCATACAGGGTCGCGATGAGCCAGAGCCTATCCCGGCAGACACCGGGCGCAAGGCAGGGCTATACCCGGGACGAGACGCCAGTCCATCAGATGGCTGTAACACGCCACAATGAACATTTCTCAAATAAAAGGTTACATGGAAACGTTTGTTCCCTATGGATATTTCAAAATAATGTCAAGTGATGGCATCTCAAAAGTAGTTTGTGAAATTGCCATCTGCTGGCAGGACTACATGAATTATTTGTTTCAACATGACGCCAACAGCACAACTGGAATACAGTTATGGGGAAATACATTTTTTTTAACTGATGTAAGCCAATGCTAAATATGACTGTAGTAAAATAGTTTCAGGTTGTGTTTCTGCAACTCTACCAACACAGTCCCAAAAATGTTAACCAGTTAAGCCGCCATTAAAATCATGTGAAATGCACCCATTCTCATTTGATATCATGTGTTAAGGTGCATTTGGTCTGGGTAGTATTTGGATGGGTGACTACCTGCATTAGCATATCAAGTAATATTGAATTAGCAGTGGTGCACAAGCATTGGCTTGCAGGGCTACATATAAATGTATTTTTTTATATGATTAATGACACTAGCAAAGTTTCCGCCCTACGGGCAATCTTGTTCCAGCCATGAAACCCGTTCTTCTGATGCCATAATGTGGAAGCATGCTTAAGAGGTTGATGGTACTCGTGCAAAAGTGGGCGTTTAAAGCCGAAGTAGTGTTCAAGTTTCAAACGAGTAAACAATAAGTGGGAAGTTAAGGTATAATAAGACATAAAACACTTGGTGTTGTGCAGATAAAATTTTCACTTATAAAGAATTCGAACCCTCCGTACCCTCAGTGCAAACATACGTACATAAAATACACTTGCTCCGTTATATATAGATTATGAACCGCAGGGGGCATTTCTGAAAAATACATGACCGTGCTTCTCTTTGCTGCCAGTTATCATGCCCCGCTGTCAACCAGCACTGACCAGCATGGTGGAATAACGCCAATCAGCTGCACAGCTCGTACAGCAGGAGCAGTCAGGAGCATAAGCAAAGCAAAACCTCAGGTGCCACAAGAGGCTCAAGGGGCGCCGGGTTCACAAAACAAAAAACAGGTGCATGATGTCCTCTATAATTCAAATCTAATACACATAACAATGTAATTAACATAAATAGCCAATTAATCTCTCTCAGATGTATTGTGTGTGCATCTCCTTCTTCTCATATGTCTATATCTCTATTTTTTGTCTGTGGCTGTTCTGGTATCTTATTAAGGATTTTAATTTTTGAACGGTGGGCCCTCTAAAAATAATCCCTGCTTCGGGCGCCCCAATGGGCTGGCAGCAGCACTGCCCCATGCTGTGGTGATTGATGAAGATATGTACATGCATAAGAGCTTTAATAGGACAAATTGAAAGCATTGCATTCAAAGCATGCGCATTCAGGTCCTTTGCTCCTTGTGAGTGTACACGTTGATAGTGGTTCCATCGTTTGAAATCTTCCATCAGCTGTAACGCACTAAGCCATTGCTTTTGAACCTTCCTTTTTGGTGTGGTGGCCCCCGAACAAGACGACCGATTCCTGCATCCTCACCACCATTCCACCCCAAAACCACTAGCAATGCTACTAAGGTCCGCTAGAGAGGGGTGAGCAAGTTACAACATATCAGAGCACCGGGGGCAATTTAGTCAAAACATTTAACATAGGTCGCATGTCTATGGATTGTGGGAGTTAACTTGACTAGCTGGTGAAAACCCACACGGACATGGGGAGAACATGTCTCTAGTCAGTTCAGTGCTCGTAAGGGATCCATTTCATGTTGTGTGTATGTCTTTTGCCGCCGATACATTTCTCCTGCGTGGTATCTTTGCCGCTGCGTCGCCGCACGCTGAAAATATTTAGATGGGCACGCTCCACGTGGTTGAGAATCGCGGCACCAAGCCAGGAACTCGCTTGCTTTTAAACAAATCTACGGCGGCTGAGTGCTGTTGCGCTCGTGTAAGTGAACACTTGCCAGGCGGATAAATATCAACATTACTTTTATTATCAAAGGTGTGTTCCAAGTTGGCACGGATAAAAACAATGTTAAAACGTGGCCGGTCCGCCGTGTACATGTGAGCACAATTTTACATGTGCCAACTAATCGCTGCCCTCCCCCCAAGCCGATTGCCAGCAGCTCAGCTCTACCACATCTTTCTTCACCAAACCCCCAGAGCTCCCGCCAATCCTGTTCTCCTTTTCATAGTCCTCTGTGTTAATTAATGACATATCTCCCATGCATTGTATATCTACACCATCCCCCTATCGTTCAACGACCATGCGTCAGTAATTACCTACCTTTATTCTGCACGCACTTCTGTTTTCCAATGCGCCCTACCACTCTTCGATGGATTGCTCAAACCTGTTCATCATCCCTTATTATTTGTACTCACCCCTGATTCTGTTGTTCGCAATGCGTTCATCTTAAAAAAAAAACCTTCATAAGGCCTTGTGACAGCCACTGCTGGACAGGGTGTTGTGATAATCTCAGCCTTCCCTCAGGATGGGCTACCTTCACAAACCGCTTACCCAGGCTCGTTTTTTAGCCATCATGTGTTATAACACGAAACACTTCCACATTTATGCTACCATAATAATTTGACCTGCCACAATAAGACGATACTTTAATGGTTATCGTAAAGCTTGATGTAGGTTTTCATGGCGCGATGTATGAGAATTGCTCGCAAGAGCGGCTCTTTTGGAATAACCCTGTCTCGCATTCCTTCTCCTTTACGACGTTTTGCCTCACCCCAACATTAGCCTGATAATATCTCCATGGTGGGAGGCGAAGCATCGTAAAGGAGAGAGGAGGAACGCTTTTAAATAGCTCTCCAGAAAGTGCACCTCTTGAGAGCAATTCCCCTTCACAATACTTAATTGTGATGCTTTAAGAATTTATTGCAAATAAAATAGGATAATATTTTAATAGATATGGTTACTGGTTTACTTGTTAATCTGTGCCACTGGGAAGCTCATCCTTAGGGGGAAGCTCAGATTCCCAAAACACCCTGCCCTGCGAACAATGCATCCACGCCTTATGCAGGTAATTTAAAGACGGATGCATTGTGAATGATACCCAATCAGGGGTGAGTACAAATAATAGGGATAATACATCAATTAATAACGTCACAATTTATAACTTGTACAGTGTTCATTCAATGTCGAATGTACTCGTTCGAAGAGGGGATGACTCAGAGGTGCGAGAAAACTGGAGAGAGGAGTGGAGTTAGCCACACGGTAAGCCGACGCCTACCAACCAGGCAATGCGTCCTATATTTTCTGACATTATCAGCCAATTACTGTGATTTTTAATTGTGAGAAAAATCGGAAATCCCAGAGGAAACCCACACAGAACAGGGGGACCATAAACACAGAAAAGCGCTCCGGGGCCGGAATCGAACCACCTCGGGCAGGACCATCTTTCCGTGAGGCGCGGATGTTACCATCTGGATAAGAGGCAGGTTTCGGCAACTTAGGGCACGGTTTGACGGCATGTGCGCACGACTGCCCGCGTGCGCAGGTGGGCTGGGCGTGCCCCGGGTGCACGTTCGTGAACCTGCCTCTGCGGCCGGGCTGCGACCAGTGCGGCACGGCGCGGCCCGCCAATTACCAAACGCCGGTGGGGTACCGGCCCACGGACCGCGAGCGCCGCATCACTGACCAGGAGCTCGACAACATGCAGAAGCTTAAGGAGGTGAGGGCCAACCTTTGCGGCATACAGGTTAATAATGTCGATAGTGATAAAGTGGCGTTACGGTTTGTAAAACGTGCGCAGTGTTCGTTCAATGTCGAGGGTGTAAGTGTTTTGTGCGAACGACTCGGGAGACGCGAGGAAACCGCAGAGGCGGAGGAAAGGCAACCACGCGGTGAGCCGGTACCAGCATTTTTAAGACGCTGTGTCCTATATCTTCTGATGTTATCGGCCGCTTAATGAGTGTTTTTTTTGTTTTGGGAGGAAACTGGAGATGCCGGAGAAAACCCATGCAGAACGGGAGTAGAACACACAAACTCCACACAGAAAGGTGCCCTGTGACGGGCATTGAACCGCCTCGCGCAGGACCTTTTTTGTGAGGCGCGGATGTTATCCGCAATTTGTTGCTTGTGCCACTGCTGGTGAAAGAACATCGAATAGACGGAGTGATTGGGGGACCTTCTAGACTCTAGAGGGTCTTTGACCGCCATTTTCACGTGGCCAGATGTCTTCAAAGAGGTGGGAGTGTCCTCACTTTATCCTCACCCGCTGACTACTCGTCAACAAAAGTTGCAGAATTATTAAAAATGTCTATTTACCCAATAGAGCTGCTGCCACAGGCCGTGTAATGGTTAGCACATTGGACTTGCAATCCAGAGGTCGCCACTTCAATTTGACCTAGCGGCGCGACAATTTAAAGAATGGGAACATTTCTTAAATCCCCCCACCTCTGGCCTCCTAGCAGTATAAATAGGTACACCACATTTAGGTGATCGGCAGGTCGCATGTGATTGGGTGAAGTTAGGGTACTCTCGCCTCTTGCAAGATGTACAACCAGAGTGAAAGAAGAGGCCAAATACCTTCTGTAGAGGTGCTTTAGAGCTCCCTTTAGTCGAGGCCTTTCTGCCAGTGGTAGTGTGAGCAGGAAATTGCAGGGATGCATCTTTACCTTGTACAGAATAAAGTTATATCTATATATTATGCGGCAGTCGGGGTGTCAATTTAATATTCTTTCATTGTTCGTATTGGCTGGTCTTGTCATGTGACAATTCTGCAGAGGTTCTCGCCGATTAGCTGTAGGCTGTTCTCTCGGCTCAGAGCTGATCGCATCATCGCCATCTAGCGGTGCTCGTGATAAATAAACGATGCGCAAGACCGCCGTAAAGGCCAGTAATAACAAAAACAATTTACGCTTTTAAGCGCCTTTCACCCAAGCGTCGCAACGCGCCGTACACAGCTAGAATAAAAATAAAAATGTAAAATGCGAAAAGGTGGGTGAAACGAAACACTAAACTCTGACGAAGCCTGCGGTGCGCGCAATGGCCGCGGGAGGGCTTCGCAAGCATGGCGTCGCCGTGTTCCCGACATGCGCCCCGCCTGTCCCGCAGAGTCGCATCAGGAAGCGGCAGGAGAACTTCCAGCGCCTGCTGAAGGAGGACGAGCAGCAGCTGGTGCCCAACAAGGAGGCGTTCACGTGCCCCATCTGCTTCGTGGACTACAAGCCAGGCGAGGGGGTCACTCTCCGCGAGTGCCTGCACAACTTCTGCAAGTAAGGGAGGAGGGCGCGGCCGCTCGGCTCGTGAGTGTCACGGTTCTTGAGTTATCGTCGGTTGTTTACGGTCTTTAATAATAGATTGAATATATTTATTGTATTTAATTTATTACGTTTATGTAACATTTGCACTTAGTGGAGGAGTTTAAACATATTGGGGTCTGGTTTACGAGTGATGAGTTTGGCCAGCGGATTGGAGCAGCATTTGTCAGTGATGCAGGCCCTGTAACGGTCTGTGGTAGTGAAGCGGGAGCTTGGTCCTAAGACGATATATATATCTCTCTGACGCGTTTTTGGGTTGTGCTGCGTGTTGTAAGCCAACGATGTCCGACGTTTCACTCCCAACTTCCGAGAGCTTATTCAGCACGTGGAGCGAAATAAATGTAGGTGCGTCGTGACAAATAACACGCGGCACAACCTGAAACTTAGCGAAACATCGTGTTGGCTTGCGCTATTCATCATCGTCATTGCCACCGACAACTCACGGCGTTGCCTGTACCTTCAGCGACTGCTTGCAGGGCACCATCGTAAACTGCGAGGACGCGGAGGTGACGTGCCCCTACCGGGATGGCGACATCACCTGCGAGTTTAAGCTGCACCAGCGAGAGATCAAGGCCGTGAGTGTCGTCACGGGTCAGCTTCGGCGCCACTTTGGCAGGGCCTGTTTCCCCACGTTAAATGAATCCTACTCCAAGCCGTAGCGGCATCGTGGTTCGCACACCCGACTTACGGGCCGCAGGTCGCCGGATCGATTCGATCTTGGTGGAAATCCGCCTGCTTCCGTGCACCCAGCGCTATAACTGAGTGCACCACGGTCGGTCAATCGGCAGGTCACGTGTGGAGGGGGAAAGCGTGGCCTCTTCCACTTCTTTCACGACATCTGGCCAGTGTGGAAGAGTAGGCCTAAATACCCTTTTATGCTGAAACCCCAGCTAATTGCGTTCCGTATACTTATTGCAACGGTAAAGCGCCTTAAGCCCGAGGATGCAAGGCGCTGTACAGACAAAATAATAAAATGATAAAAGACCTACATATTTTTTAAGTGATAAGATAGAAACGATGAAATGCCAAATGGCAAATGGACCATAAAAAGGTCAGTTTATGGAGGGGCTCTCTAGACCGCCCTCTCTTGGACTGCTTTGTGCTAGTGGCAGTATGCACAAGGCTGCTATTTACCATTTGTGTTACAGGGCCACGGCTCCGCAGGACGTTGCTGTGCCCTGCTGTGATGGCCAGGCAAACAAATGCAGATGACAGCCCCAAATGGGTAGCTCTTCAGTTCATGTGAATTCACTGAACTGCCGTTATTTATTTAGGCCTTCCGGTGTACGTTGAATTCCCGGAGAGTGCTACTTTGATCGACAGTCGTATCGAGCTCTCTCCAAGTCTGTTATGTCGCCAGTTCTCTCCCTCGGGGACAATGAAATGCGCTTGCTTGGTAATGGTGTTGGTGGCCTTCTTGCTTTTTCGCTGGGGTAAGAAACAACTGCTTAATAATAGCGGCGCTTGTCCCTACGTTCCGAACGTAAGAACTGTATCTTAATTCCTCAGGCTATCATAGTGTCCACGTGTAGATGTGGAACGGAAAAATCTGGACACAATGAGCTTTTACGGAAACTGTTGAGTGGGCATCGGACCTGCTTAGTTTTTTCCTGGTGCCCCCAGACAATGCTTATGTCACATAAAATAAACAATCAAGTGCTCAGTGTGCTTACTACTTAGCCAATTTAAAAAGAGTGGGCCGATCGATCCACACTGCCGTCCGGTAATTTCTACAGGGAATTATCCAAGCTCACTGGTGTAAAGTGGATCTTAAAGACCCTTTGACATAATTCACAAAGTCAGGCCATTGTGCATCTATGTTATAGACTAAAATAATACCGTGTGGCCTTAAATGGGAAAAATATTTAAAAGGCAGTGTTTCGGGCAATGGCCCTTCCTCATAGCATGTGTTCATTGTGGTTGTGCTCCGCTGGCAACGGAGAATATATTTTAAAATTCTAACCACATCTTGCATTCTTTTAACATTGTGATCATTGAAACAATGGGCACGTATTATCTTAAAGCCCCCACCCTCCGTCCACCTAACAATATACACGGGTACACCGCAATTAGCCGATTGGCAGGTTACCTGCTGTCGGGACAGAGCGTGAATAATCCCACCGCTTCCAATGCATCTGGCCACTGTTGAAGAGTAGGCCAAATTACCCGCTGGAGCATTGGTTCTTAACGTTCACTGCAGCGTGCACCCCTTTGGTTATCAAAATATCTTCTTTCACCCCTTATTAACAAATACATATTTAATACAATGTATATAATACTATAAATACAAAATATCTGGCACGTCTCGCACCCCCAAGGGGTACTTGTACCCTATCTTAAGAACCACTGCTCCAGAGGGGCTTCCTAGAGCCCCCTTTTATTGGAGTTCGCTTTTGCCAGCAATGGTTTGAGCTAACAATTGCAGGGCTACACCTTTATCCCTTTGACTGCAGGGAACGTATAAGTGGAGCTGGCTGGGTCAATAGACGTGAATATTAGAAATCTCGTAAGCATGGAAAAGCACGCTCGGGGCGTGGCCGCGGGGATGTGTGGCATCATCAAGCTCCGTGGAACCATGAATTATTACATCCTGCCGAGATGGCAGAAGCGGCACTGCCTTGGGACCAGATTTGGAAATTAATGAGTAAGCCAAATACCCTCTGTAGAGCAGCTCTCTGCAGCTTCCTCGAGCGGAGCCCGTTCTGCAAGCGGTGACGCGAGCGAGCAATTGCAAGGCTGCACCTCTATCCCTACATTTTTACCTGCAACTTACACGTGTGCCCTTGCTGGGCTGCCCTCCGTTTGGCCTTGGTTATTCTCTCATCTCCTATCTCTATGACAGTTTGATGCTGAACTGTTCTTTATGGTAACCTCCCTTGCAGTTGCACTGCACATATATCCATGAGTGAGAGTAGCTTACATTTATTACCGCTATGGTGGTATTACAACCCCACTTTGCACCTGTACTATACTGAATGCTTTGGCCACTTTCTTACTGGTACACCATACTGGACTGTACCGGACCATACTTTGCTTTCACCTCTTCATATATCCTTTTTTGTTTACAAATTAGTGCTGTAGTCACCCTATATATGTTTAATGTTTATGTAGCCTAGTTTTGTAGTTTTTAGCTGTGTTCAATCCGGAGGTAACCTACCTTCACATAGTTGCTCTTCAGAGAATTATATTTGCAGTATTTTTAATTCTTCACGCGATACAGCAGTTGTCTTTGTCCTGATTCAACGTTTTGTGCTTGTCGTTTTCATGACACCCAGGTCACTCGTACAGATGAAACTATGCTAGTCTATTGACTTTTCACCTGGTTAAACCAAATCAACCCGAAATGTGTCCGTGCCCCTTCCCAATCATCAGCTCGTGTCGGAGGAGGAATACTGCCGCTTCCTCGGGAGGGGCCTGGCTATCGCCGAGAATCGCAGTGCTAACAGCTACCACTGTGTGACAGCCGACTGCCAAGGCTGGTGTATCTATGAGGACATGGTTAACGATTTCGTCTGCCCCATCTGCAACAAGCCCAACTGCCTTACCTGCAAGGTGTGTGTGGATATGTGTGCGGTGTTTTATTACGTGATTTTTTTTGCTTGATTTTCTTTTAATAATGATGGATTTGCATTTTCCAATGAACCCTGGAGCTATGTCGCCTGGAGTCCAGCACTCCTGCTCTGGTCTCCCTTGATGAACAGGTCTGGGGGGAGGTTTCCAGACAAATAATGCTTCGAAGACCTTCCGACTAATGGAGGTTGGCGTCAGGAAGGGCGTCCGGCTATTAAATTCTGCTCCAATACTTCCACCAACCCGGGTCACCCTGGATACCGGCCATTTAAACTGGCAACAACAGCAATCAGATTACGATTGTAATATCTGCAGTTCGTGTTACGAGATGAAGACATCGTTAATGGTAGTCTTACACCTATCAGCGCATTACCTTGTGCTGTATAATGGTCCTGGAAGGTGACATCACAGAACTATGTTTGAAAGCATTTAATAGCTCCTCTTTATCAACAGTAGGGGCATACCTTACAATGCGGTGCATTTCAATCAAGCCAACGTTTTGTAGTCTCACAGCTGAGAAATAAAGTAACACACATTTCTGCTCTAATTTTTCCCAATTTAATTCCAATTGTGATATCAGAATCTTGTGATGAGGTGAAGAATCCATTCCGACCACTTACAGAGCAATATATTATTTCGTATTAGAGAGCGGTCTCCAGAAGTGTATATAACGGAGCTACCTCTGAGATTCTTTCAAGTGACCTCTGGTCCACGCAGTAGAGGAATGCACTTTCACACCCGCTGTGCATGTGGAGAGCATTTTTCATTACACGACAATTAAACCAGATGTGGCATTATAGGATGTCCGACGCTTCTCTCCATGTGCCGGGAGCTTCTTCAGGATGCTTCCAGCACAAATTGAAAACTCATTGGAGTGCTAATTCAATCTAGAGCTGGAAGAATAAGAGCTGTTATGTAATTTGGGTGCTGTTCCGTATGTATGCATACGTGTGTGTTTGTGGGTAATGGTGGAGCGGTGGGTGGTTAATAGACTGTGCTACTAACCCGGCGACTGTAGTTAAATTCATGGCCATGAGTAACATAAGTGGCATACAATATCTTAACCTGTCTTGGGCCTGCCCTAATAATATTTGGTCCGGGGGTGTAAATACGACCACTGGGGATACAAAGGTAGGCCGTTGTTAACAGCATTTGCCCCAACAACTTTATAAGTCGATAAGGTTGCACGAGAGCGTTTTGTCTTTGTGTGTGTGCTGCATGCAGGCCATCCATGAGGGAATGAACTGTAAGCAGTATCAGGATGATCTGAAGCTGAGGTCAGATAATGACGAGGCAGCGATGCAGACCACCCTAATGCTCCAGGTGGGAAGTTACACACAGCAGGATGCCACTATGGTGTCTGCACTCACAGCTGTGCAGTGGAATCCTCTTTACGACTTGACATGTTTTTACATTGAGCCGAGTAATTTGTGTAACAGTGGCTGTTACGGATTGTGACATTTAAGGACGAGTGTTAGACAAATTCCGAATCGCTTTGGCCAATTTTAATTGTGTGATAGGACTGAAGATAATTTGCCTCTCAAAAGATGTCAATAATGTGCCAAATGCGTGGCACTTGAATTTGGGTAATGTCTAATCCAAACTTTGAAATTTAAATCACTGTCATAGTTGGAAAGCAACACATTCTGTGAGCACTAGGCTTCTTTGCTGTTTAAAAAACAATTAATTTAGAGGATTTGGCTGCAATAACAACCAAAGCCACAAATAGGAGAGAACAATAGGTATTGTTTCTGTGCGATTATTGAGTGTATAATTGAGTTATAACTCCAATGACGTAACTGTACGTGATGGAGCGGTGGCACGGTGGTTAGTGTACCGTGCTATAAACCGCAGCGACTTGAGTTCCTTCCCTGGCCACGGCTAACATCAGTGGTGAGTGATTTCTGAACCAGTCCTACCCACTCCCCTACCCTTTCCCCACTGGCACTGATCAGAGTGGTGAGGCCCTTATTCAGCAGTGGAATGAGAAAGGTCTGAGAATTGCAAATTATTTGGAATGTGCTTCCAATTTTCCGAAGCACCAAATGGGGCCTAGATAACGAAATTTCAACATTTTTTTTACGTAAAAAAAATCCAAAAAGATCCAAAACATTTTCATTCAAATCCCATCGCTGTGAGTATTGCACATTTTCTTGCGGACCGTAAAATTTGACAAAATGCGAAATTGAATTCGCTGGCCTCGGTCACGCTTGGCCTCCCGCTTGGAGTGGCCTCACGCCGCGACTCGGCCTGACCCTGCGCGTGACCTTGCGCGTGACCTTACGTGACCCCGCTCCACCCCCCCCCACCTCGGCAGACGATGGTGCAGACCGGCGAGGCCATGCACTGCCCGACGTGCAAGGTGATCGTGCAGAAGAAGGAAGGCTGCGATTGGATTTGCTGCAGCATATGCAAGACGGAGATCTGCTGGGTGACCAAGGGGGCTCGCTGGGGTCCCGGGGTGAGTGTCCTCACAACCGACACAAGAGCTGTTGGTTCACTTCACCCCGTGGCTTGCCCATAAGTGTCACTCCGCTACTTCTGACGCAATAGTAATATATCTCGCCGACACGCGGAGGGGTAATATATTCGGCACGGTGGCGCAGTGAGTAGCGCCGCCGCCTCACAGAAAGAAGTTCTTGCATGCCTTTTTGTGTGGAATTGACACGTTCTCCCTGTGCCCACATGGGTTTTCGCCGGGTGCTCCTGTTTCTTACCACCACCCAAAGACATGCGTTTGTTGCCTAGGTTAATTGGCCTGCTGAATAAATTGTCACTGGTGCCCTGCGATGGACTGGTGTCCCAACTCGGGTATAGCTCAAGTTAGCCTTTGAGTCGATCGGCAGGTCTCATGCATTGGGGTAAAGTGTGGGTACCCGCACGTCTTCCAAGGCCTCTGGCCAGTGTAAGAGATGAGGTAAAAATACACTCGAGAGAGAGCTCTCTAGAGCTGCCTTTAGCGGAGGCCATTCCACCAGCAGTGGCATGAGCAAGCAATTACATGCGTGCAATTTTAACATACTCACCCAACGTGACTGAACGTGTACGTGTGTGTGGCTGGCGTGTGTCGTTGCAGGGCACAGGGGACACGAGTGGAGGCTGTCGGTGTCGTGTCAACGACAGGATGTGCCACCATGATTGCATGAACTGCCACTGAGCTGGGGGCTCCACTCGAACTGGAAGTAATGATGACTGGGTAACTCCTTGTTGTGTTTTCGGGCTGTTCCGCCTGTTGTTCGGCAGGACGTTTGAAGTTTCTCTGCTTGTGCTGGGAGCTTCTTTGGGAACTTCATTGAAGTTCTGAAGTTCTTAACAAAGCTCCACAGCACGTGCAGGGAAATGTTGGACAACGTGCCGAACGACACGCGGTACAAAACCAGAAACACGTCGGGGAACAGTACACTATACCCGTGAAAGCCTATGCGGTGGTTATGAATTTGTTTTTCCTAATCATATTGGCACGTCTTAAACTCACACTCCTCTAATGTAAGTACGAATAAATTTGACAAACAATTATTAAGTTGTGCCTGCCCAAATTTGAAAAAAGTGATTAACCGTCTTACTTTAAATCGTATTTTAATTAAAAGTTTCTTCGGTAATGGGCTCAGGGATTATGGTATCACTTCTGCAGATGTTTTCTCACAACGCAAACAATCATTCTTCTCACCTATCGGGTGAGAGTGGACACGTGACTTGCTGTTTTCTTGCATGGCAACCATCTGTTTATGCGGCAATCTGCGAGTTCTTTGGTATTATTTATAACCACCTCATGCTAGAAATTTACAGGTGGAAAAATAAAATTTACGTGGTCGTGTCAAGAGGTGTGAATCTTATTAAAATAATTACACGCTCCACGGTGGGATCCTTGTTTGTTATGTTAGCAGTTGCATTAGTTTTGTATGAATGTTAATCCTACTGGGCAGGCCACTACTCCCCTTCAATCACAGGTTGCACACACTTTGTTTCCCGACTGCCAATGATGTGCATTCGACAAATTAGTTTTTTCTTCAAAGGAAAAGTCTCATACTTTTACTTTGTGAAAATCAATACCCGTGTCAAGTTACAGGATGTGTTATAGCCTTAGAGGGTCATCCTTTATCCTTTATTCGTGTCTCGGCTTCCTTGCCTTGGTTTTTCAGAAAATCACTACAAACCTAATGTACAGACTATGGAGATGTCCACGGTGCACAAGACAGCACTACCAGTTCTGCGACACGATTTCGGGTTTTACTTTTTCGTTGTTCGGAACAACGTCCCAACGTTCCGTTCCCCGTGCTGCACAGAGCTTCTTCGGGAAATTACTTGGGAAGCTCCCAGCACATGGAGCGAAATGTAAGACGGCATGGGAAGGAGTGGAGTTTGTGGATTTACCTGCAGGAAGTTGAATTGGTTCGTCACTTACAATCCCTGATTTCGTTGAATTCCCGAACATGCTCTCGGCACCTGGAACGAAATGTCGGACGGCATGCCAGACCGTACGTCGCAAAAGCCGAGAACATTTTGGAGCCGTGTATTCTGTTACTGTGTACGTGGCTACGCTGCCAGCACTAGGAATGTATTTTTTTGTATCTTACATGCGTACGTTTAGCAATATATAAATACGTGAATATGTATATAGTATATGTATATTTTTACATTGATATAATTTGCATGGACGTGCCGTGGTAATCCCAAATCGCACGGTGGATATAGAAACGTTGTGTTTATGCCTTTCTATAATGAATTGTTTCTAGACCTAAGCATATATAAGCAGAACTGCTAGCTGTGTCCCTATATAAATTAAAACATGTTTTAGTCCATCTGTCTATTGGTTTCCCAGACCGATAATATCCGGCAGCATTCATTTAAGCGTTCTGGGCCGGTTTCAACATGGTTCTCATCAACAGTCAGGCATGTTTAGACAACTGCTGCTGGGTTACCAGATGTACTTGGCAACAGTGCTCCATCTAAACCGTGGGGCCCGATTTAATGCAAAGAGCAATATTGTATAAAAAGCCATTAGACCAACGATTTATATTTTCTAAGCATCAAAGCACTCCACAGATGTACACCTCCAACAGACAGACAACCATCCATCCAGAACAGTGGCCAACTGAGTTTGACCAACAGAAGAGCAGTAATGATGGAACCGTGTGGCTTTTGTTTATTCTGCGTTGGGGATGAGGTGACTGAGCCCCGGGATTGGTCGATGACGTGTGGCTGTCGCGATAATGCAGCGGCTTGGTTTCCGTGTTGTGATCGGTCCGAGCGTTTTGCAGATGTATTTTGGTTGCAGTCCTGCCCACCTGGTCTGTAGGATTGCGGCGGGGCTGCGATTAACTGCTTCGGCGATTGAAACGCGTCCTGGGAATAAAATCAAATCTTGATAAGCAACCTATATATAACAGTTTCAAATTGTAACGTGTTGCGTAGTTTTCATTCGCTTTCGTATAGAACGACTTGGAGGCACGAGGAGGAACCGCAGACGAGTGGGAAAGGCAGCCAGGCAGTGAGCCAGTGCCAAAATCCACCCACAAGCTCTGGGGTCCTCTATGAAACTAAAGAATTAAATCCACTTATGAGAGACTTTATTGTATCATCTCCCCAGAAACTGTCACAACAAAGTTACGCACTATATTTACATCCACTTAATCTGTATGGTCTCAATAACTGCCCGCTTTCTGGACAGTTATATTTTGTGAGCTATCGAGTTACAGAACACTCTTCAATTGGCTGTTTACTGCGCTTGTCACACACGCTTGCTCCACTGCCGTGCTTTAAAAACAATTATTGATATGTTGCGTGTTGCTTGCGATAGTAATTTTGCCTCTCCCCCCCCCATTCACCAGCTGTCAGACGCAACAGTGAACTCGGGCAAATTACGCCTGAAGCGGTAGATTTTACACTTACATGACAGGGTATATTTTTTGCTTTTGGCTTGTTCATAAGCAGAATTGGGTATCGGGAATCGGTTTGCAATCGTGCCAACCTATGAAATTGGTTGTGAATGCAAATGATCTCCCTTGCAGCGCTTTGTAATCGTGCTTGCGTACGTGGTGCTTAAACACAGCGTGATGATTGTGCAGCAATGTATTTTATTAGTTGGTCTGGACTATTCTGAACGACTGATTTTCTTTTTTTCTTCCTGTGAACAGTTGTAATTATGAAAAAAAAATCGATTCGCTAATGATTTTTTAAAAATGAATTTCTTGTGAATAATTTTAACGGCATTAATATGTCCACGTGCTATGTCATTTTTACTTTGCTGATAACCAATTTCAAAATAATGACATTTATTGAAGAAAATTACTAGCATACTTTTGTCTGAATTTCATCGTCTATCAGCATATTCAAAGTTCTTGCCGAGGCATATCAGCTGAAACATACCGTACATAAAAATGCTCATCAATCCTGGCGTAAATTTAATTCTACTTAAAACAAAACTATGAAAGGATGTACTTTTCTAGGTTTTCACGGCTCGATGCATGAGTTTTGCTTTCGACACGGCTATTCCAAAAGAACAGCTTTGGAAAGCAAAGGGTGGCTTATATTTCTGTATTTATGTTTTTAGTATTGATTTCACATGGTTGCTTGTGTGTTACAATCTTTGGCATGAGGGCCTTTTTTGTGAAAAATGTACAGTGAAAAAGCACTTGTGT
Source organism: Geotria australis (assembly GCA_036362915.1). Classification (NCBI taxonomy): domain Eukaryota; kingdom Metazoa; phylum Chordata; class Hyperoartia; order Petromyzontiformes; family Geotriidae; genus Geotria; species Geotria australis. Next base: position 3,031,320 of record JAZEWU010000022.1, read on the forward strand.
TCTGCTTGTGTTTACCTTGTTGTCATTATGGTACGAGGGTATGTTTGACGCTGGATAACAGGCATGTGGATTGTGTGTTTAGCTGAGTTCGTGACAAGAAACCGTGTTTGTGTGTGGTGAGCTGCCTGAGATGTAAGATTGGCGTTTTCAAAGTTGAGGTCCACTGCTGTGCGTAAACCATTTGGTAACAACTAATTACTTTCACGCAAAAAACACCATTCCCTATGACCTCTTTTTTTTCACATTTGCGAACAAATTCAGTCAAGATGCATAGTTTGGGATTGGATAGGCATGTTATGATCCAGCAAATCGCCGTTACAGAAAGTTCCTTTTGAGAAGCAGTTTTGGCGTAAATGTAACACCCACAGAGCATATGGATCCCTGAGCAATTCTAAGCATAATTAATCCACAGCCAGATGAAGTCCTCGACATACTAGATCAGTAGTGGGGGATTGTTTGCCCATTTTTCACCACACTGATCAGTGTGGGTTGGTGAATGGTGGAGAAGACCCATAACCGGTTCAGATATCACTCGCCACTGGCATTAACCATGACCAGGAATCGACCAATCAAACTCGGGTCGTACGTGTTCATATCGCAGTGCACTAATAATAATAGTTTTACATTTATAACGCGCACATTCATTCACTGTCTTAGGTACTCATTCGACAAGATAACGACACAGAGAGGTGGAGGAGGCAGCCAGGCGGTTTGCCGGCGCCATATTGCCACACACTGCTTCCTATATATTAGGATGTTATCGGTCAATTAATTAACGAGTATATTTTTTAAGTTGTGAGAGGAAACCGGAGATCCCGGAGGAGAGCGCGGAGGAAACCCACGCAGAACAGGGGGAGAACACACAAACTCCACACAGAAAGGCGCCCAAGGCGGGGATCGAACCTGCTCGGGCACGACCATTCTTTCTGTGAGGCGCCACCACTCGCCCATCCAAGCTAACACAACCGTGACCAATTGAGATTTATAACATGACAGAAATAAAGCGACAACAAAAAAACCTTCTTTCTAGCCCATCTTGTACTTGTTTTTTGAGCATCCAGTTTCTTTCCTCATTTCCTACAAAACATTGAATCTTGCCTTTGAACGTGGCCAGACTGATACGGCTCAAGGCACTCTCTGCCTGTGGTTGGTCTGTTATTTGTTCCCTTGCCTGAGTCCACCACCCCCCCCCCGTCTGTCTCCCGTTTTCCACGCTACCGGTGCCTGTGTTCGCCTCGACTGTGCCGCGCTACGTTTCCGTAACAATAAGACGGAATGGCAGTGAGGCATTGCTTCTCGTCTATTGAGGGCGTTCGTTAGCACAGGCTTTAGTTCGCCGAGTAGAATAGCCATCATTTGTCAGTGCCTGCAAGAAATCTGGAGAACGGGGTAGTTCCGTATAACGAGAACCATTTTATTCAAATGTGAATTCGTATAAAATATACAATTATATTACGATTTGGATTCGTAGAGCAGTTAAGTGCAGGGGCAGATAAATATGCGTCATTTGCAGAGGTTGTGTGCCAGAAAGCTGGTCACAAAGCGGACACAATACAGCACCGCCTTGCAATTGTAAATCTCTCCTATGTGAATCTCTCCGATGTATTTTCGGGTTGTTCCGCGTGTGATTGGGCACGATGTCCGACGTTTCGCTCCCAACACAGCTGTCCGACGCGCTGGGAGAATAACGTCGGGCATCGCGCCGAACAACGCGCGGCACATCCCCGAAGAACGCGACAGTCACAGCCACGACCTTTCGATTTATTTTGCAATCGTCTATCATTCACAACGTGAACCAATGCAATGGCTTTTGGTGTAGAAACTACACCTGGCTGATGCAGAAGCTAGATTTTGTCGGCATAATCCCGAAAATGACAACGCCGTAGGTCATCCTGAGAGGACTTAATGGTATGGCCATGTGGTCGTTCTTCCACGTGTCATTGTACGCATCAGCCAGCTGGTGGCAACCTTATGCAGGCTCTGGGAAGGTAGGCAGCAGTGTAGTTGTAATATAAATAATAGTTATTTACAGCCCTTTGTCAATCCACTGCTGGATGAAAACTTCCTGGACGTCCCTATTTGTTCATGGGGGTCATTTGACCATACTTGACCATGCTGGTGAGTGAGGGCTGGTAAAGGATGGGACAGAGTGGGGGGGGGGAAGGACTAGTTCACATACCACTCACCACTGATGTTATCCGTGGCTGGGAATCGAACCAAGGTCCGCCGGCTTCATCTCGGATGCAAATAATTACCGAGCACCAATTTGTGAGGAACTTAGCTGTTAATCTAAGGATGCATTCTCCACCCGCCACAGGAATGTGGAATGTGCACGACTGGCTCTGCAGGGCTGTAAGTAAGACACAAGCACCGCCCGAACGCTTGTTTGAGCAGGAAATCACTTTGACTTGAATCTAAATGACCGAATCAGCAGCTTCACGTTGCAGGTCAACGCCGCGTGTTGATGAAGGGCCAGCGGCGGGGGTTGTGTCCCAAGACCGGTTCAGAAAATCACCCCCCCCTGATTTTTATCCCCGGCCAGGAATCAAATTCAGGTCACCGGGTTTTATGGCGCAATGGTGCTAACGACTGTGCCGTCGCTCCATCACCTCCATGGCCGAGGTAAAGATCAGGTGCGTGACACTTGACACAGAGTTACGGCATCACCTCCGCGAGATTACGGCGAGGGCTTTGGTGCAAACAGCCTCTCTTCCCCCTTGTTGTTACATCTCCGATCCCATCTCCCGAGCCATCCTTCAACATCCAGCCTCATTCCATTACCGCTGCCCCTCCCTCCCCCACCTCCTCCGTCCGCCCTCCGCACAATGCTGTAATCTTCGGAGCAAAATGGACCAAATAACGTGGGTGCTCAATGGGGGATCGACACTGGCTGAAAATAGGGCTCTTGCGCTGGGCCACGCTGGATATAAACATGTAAACTTGTTTTTTTTGTATGTGACTGATCAAGGCACGATGCAAATCCTGACTGGATTGTCGAAGCTTAGTGAGTCGTCGTTTATTCTCATCTGTTATCTCCCCTGGCGGCACGGTGGCGCGGTGAGTAGCGCTGCCGCCTCACAGCATGAAGGATCCGGGTTCGAATCCTGGCTCGGGTGCCTTTCTGTGTGGAGTTGTCATGTTCTCCCCGTGTCCGCGTGGGTTTTCGCCGGGCACTCCCATTTCCTGCCACAGTCCAAAAAACATGCTGCTGTATAGGTTAATTGTCCTTCGGACTAAATTGTCCCCGGTGCCCTGTGATGGACTGGCGTCCTATCGTGAGTATAGCCCTGCCTTGCGCTCTGTGTCTGCGGGGATAGACTAGGGCTCACCGCGACCCTGTACAGGATTAAGCGGTTTCTGACAATGGATGGATGGATGTTGTCTCACCCCTTGCACCCACCACCATGATCCCCTTCTCCCAGGCGTCCGTGCGTTTGACTCCACGTTCTCTGGTCAAGTCCTAGCTCTAGACCTTCCTTTTATCGGCCCTGCCTGTGACTCACCGCTTCTACACGAAATAAATATGCAAACTGTGAAAAGCGTTTCATGATGCGGTCACATTTAAACGCTATATAAACCCAAATTGTATTGTATTCCAAATCGTATTGTATAAATTGTACTGTCAATCACAGGTAAGGTAAAAGGAAGCCGGAGGCAGTGCGGAGGTATATTCTACCTTACACCTCACCCTTTATACGAGGGTCATTCTAGGTTAACTTGCAGTTTCATTCACTGCACTTTCTAATTTTCTAAAAGTGAATGAAACTGACCCTGCTACACGTAATCCATTTGTCCAATCGGTGCTGTGATTCCTTATTGCCAAAAGCATAACACCCTTTAGGACAAGTAAGCTGTTATTTCAGGACATCTGTTTTCATATCTTCATCGCTTTTTGCCAACTGCTGTCCATTTGTAAAGCTTTGTATCACCCAGACACACTTCCGGATGAGACCCGCACACATTGATGGTTGCTCTTCAGAGCTCTTCTTTTGGGATAGCCTTGTCGAGCGCTCCCACTGCCACCTGCAAATTCCCAGCCTGCTTTGCACAGCCCGCAATGTAACTTCGGAGTTATGCGTTTCTAAATGTACTTACTTCACACAGGGATGACCAGATGTTGCCACTACCGCTCCTCAACCCTCAGTAATGATATGTCATTCTTGAAGAATTATCTCGAAGAACCGGTGCGTGGTTAACCTGCGATGAAATTCGTGCCACTTTCCGGGCAAGTCGTGATGTTTCTCTCAAGCGCAGAACTTCTACCACACCAAATGACCTCCATAGCGCCTTTGCTACCGCTCCACCCTTCAACGTTCTCTCAGAACACACTCCCTCCTCGTTTACGGCATTCCTCGGTTCAAATGTGTGCCTTGGCTTGCCCTGTTTCCTCCCTTTCTTCTTATGTTCAGAAGCACACCTTCCGCCACGGAGCTGCGTGTCAAGACGCCGTCTTTATCCACGAACCGTGGTCCTGCCCCTTCGCAGCAGGTCTTGCCAAAAAGCGGAAACTATGAAAGCAAGAAAATACTTGGCGATAGAGTAGGCAGGAGTATCTCCTTCATCTTCACGAATAAGGGAAACATCATTTTTTATCCGAGCAATATGAAAGTCCCCCAAAAAAACAAGGGAAAATCCATGGAAATGTAGACAGCTCAAACTAATCAAGTGGAAGATCAGACATGCTTTAAGACGTGGGTTGCTAATTTAGGTGTTAGCTTTGTAGTCACCTCCATGTCGTGGCACATCTTTAGTGAAATACGTGGGAGAAAATAAATAAATACGCACTCACCCCCATAAAGGCTTAAAGTTCAGATGGAATGAAGAATGGAATAAAAATTAGTGGTACAGATTCTGACGAGCTTGATCAAAAGACTTATGCTTGCAGCCAGATGAATATTTAATCAGAGTTGCACCGTAGAGGTTTACTGTGATGACCCGGCTGATGATGCCTGGTTAACCCCTGGGTAATGGGCTTGTGAGCATTAGCGTTCTGGGTCAGACATGGGCATCTCCCACTTAACGAAGTGGCTGATTAGCCATTTTACATTTTGCACTCGCTCCATTCCTACGCTGCCACCCATTTGGGTGGAACACAGCGACGGAGACTAAACTTTCGTTGCAAAAGTTTGGAGCAGGAATCCGAGGTCAATTTGAGTTGGCAGGTTGTGTCAGATTTTGCAACATATGCGGCCACGTCGAAATTACAACCAGGTTGCACAACTGCCGTAGGAAAGACTTAAAATTGGTCGCTTCAGAAGTGCGTCTCACACTCGATTTCATGGAACTGTGGGTAAAAGGGTTAATGGTGCCATCTGCTTGCTAGCTACCAATGTTGACTGCCAATTTATATTCAAGCTTCATAGCATGTATTCACTGGATGAAAACACCATTAATTATTTCAAGTTTCAATGATAAATGCCCTTCATTCCAGTTTCCTCTTTAACAATTCCCTGCAGGTGTTCTGTTAGTTTTGCAACCATTAGTTTTAGCCTAATTTTATAAATGGAGATATTAATGACAAATTACTATTGATTTCTGAAAAATAAGACAAATGTTTTCCAAATATGTTGACACGGAATGCTAATATGAATATACACAGACAGCCCGCTGAGAAAATGTGTCTGGCTTTTGTGTAGCATGCTAATTTATAAATCTTGCATTGTTCCGATTTTTTTTCCATTCAGAATTTAACAGCCAATCAACAAATTCCTGACACGGTCTGTGTGATGTCTTCTCAATTGTGTCGTCTGTGGAAATACAAAGACAAATCGTGACGCATTGTGCGTTGCACTAATGTTGGAGAATTTCTTGAAAAGCTCATGAAACAGCAATCTTTTAAAAGTGCCTGTAAAAAATGCAGAAAGGGCATCTATTTGCCAACAGCAATACAGAAACATATCTCTGTAATTAAAACATTCCAGACGCTATTTCATCAACGAAAATAAATTAATCATATAACCTGGCCTTATTAAATTGTCTTCAATAACATTATGATACGTTGAGTAAAATACCTTTATACAAGTGTACTTTTAAAATGTATTACGCGCAAGCCATTTGAGTAGCATTGTTGTTTGTAGAATCACGACGGCTAAGGCCAAGCCCGAAGGCCCAAAAGTGGCCAGCATCAAACAGCACCACGAAACGTGTCATTCAGTCAGTCAGTTTTAATTTAAGAAGGAAGGAACCGTTGAGCTAATTTTAACAGTTGTCGAGCAGGGAGGGATAAGCAAGTTGCAAGATTTTCAAGGTACCGGGGGCAATTTGGTCAGGACAATTAACCTAGGCAGCATGTCTTTGGACTCTGGGAGGAAACTAGAGTACCTGGCGAAAACCCACGTGGACACGGCAGGAACCTGCAAAATCCACTCAGAAAGGTACCCGAGCCAGGAATCAAACCCAGGTCCTTCTTGCTGTGAGGCGGCAGCGCTACTCACCGTGCCACCGCGCCACAATGAGAGATAAGAGCTGCTACTTTTCTAGTATTGAGCAGGGTTATTTTAAGAACTTGAGGAAATAGACGATAGGAGGTAATTTCAAAGCCAAACAGTGCGAGGAAAAGAGCAGAAAGAGAAGTGTTTTGACCTGCCGTGTGCTGGTTGAGCACAGTATGGATGAGAGCGCTTGACTAATAGGCACAAATTCGTGAGTTCAACCCCCCGCTCAGGCATCGATTTAACCTATCACCTCTGAGGCCGTCAAGAAAATGAGTATCACGTTTTCGGGAAGCTAACAGGGATGGCTTCAAATGGAGAAATGTCTCCGTCATTGGAATGTAGAATTTGCACAGCTCGATTAGAACCAGCAACAAGCAGTAGGACCCCTCAACACTCCTTTGAGTTTGGAGACATGCATTAAAGCTCGAAAGAAATCCTGATGTTACTGTGTAGGTTTTCGTGGTTGTGCTGTATAGCTCGTCGACGTTTTATCGAGTTGTACCGTGTGTTGTTAAGCACGATGTTCGACAAATTTGAAATTTGTCTCATGAGCTGTTCTTTCGGGATAGCCGTGTCTAGCATCTCGCTTGATGATGCCTCCAACGTGGGAGGCGAGATGTCCCGAAGGAGGGAGGAGGAACGCTTGACACGGCTACCCCAAAAGAACAACTCTTGAGAGCACTTCGCTTACATCAAGCCATGAAAACCTAAATCACCATGTTTGACAGATATATTTCCTGAAATAGTTCTCAGCGGAGGGAGTGAAATGTCAGAAACAAGATCAACGTCAGATACAGACCAAACCACAGGGTACAAGCAGAACTCCTGATCCGAACGTTTTTATATTTATTCCATTCTTAAAAACTTTTCCATAGCCATCCCTTAGAGAGGATTGCAATGGACATTGGGTGAATCGCTTTCTTTCTTCACGTCAATAATTCATCTCGAATATGCATCCGGAGAAATGAACGCATGAAATATAATTTGTAGTGCTATTTGGCTGTTTATGGCCCATGGAATGTCATTCTTGTTCGTGAAATACCTGCTTGTCAGCAGTCAAATGTGTCTGAATTCAGGACATGGATTTTGTGACAAAGATAAAAAATAGGAATAAAAACATGAAAAATGCTAAATGGATGCATGCCATTATTGAATACATTTTGTGGCAGACTAAAGGCCATTTTGTACATTCTGTGCGTTTTGTCAGATAATAAATGTCATTGCTGTGAAAAAATGAAATGAGATTTTGCACAGAAATGGTTTGATAAACAGGGCAGAACATACCCACCGTACAAAATGACACTTCTGACATAGTGGACACTAATAAAGAAAATAACCTCAAGTATGACCGCTCAGTCTGGCAATCTTCCGCGAACACCTTCAGTTCACCTCTTATCTGCAAGCTGCATTACAAATGATTTTCGACGAATCTAGTAAGAAGCCGCGCCTATGTGTTCTTTAAAAAAAAGGCAGATATCCCGAATGTTTAAATGTCTATTAACACCGCCGCAAGGCTTAATATGCAGGCTTTTTCCCATACAATGTGGTACGTCGGATAACGTTTTTGTGTTGTAGAATAGAAGGACATCCATTAAGAGCACATAAACTTGGCCATTCTATCATTCATACGCATATGCTGTGGAGACCCATAACCACATAATGAGCTTGGATATTGGCCTCTTATCGTATTCAAGTGAATACAACACAATGCATTTAAACACTGCGTGATAGCAGTGCGCAGTACAAAGGTTGCGCGTAAATGCCGTTTTCAGAGCAGCCATTCAGATTAAATTAAAAACATAAATATTAATTAAAAATCTATACAGTTAGCTTGAAGATTCATATACATAAACAACTCTTAAGTTTTAATATATATGTGTGTTAAAATGTAGCCGCAAGACACACCTGCTCCTAAAAGGGTATGGAGATTTCTTAGTTGGGGTTTTATTATATTTCGACTAATCACTTGTCGTGGGGTTTTATCGTCTGCAGTGTTTAAGAGCCTACGTGCTGTGTGTTGTTTTTGTGCGGCGCTCTGCAACCTTTTGGTGAAAGGCGCTTAAAATATGCAAATTATTATGATTATTATAGACAAACCCTCTGTTGCATTGTAATACATCGCACGATCGTGAGCGATGGCATGGGGAGTCTTTCATCCAGCAGCGGATTGACCAAGGCTGATGAAGACAACGACGACGTGAAATGGACGTTGAGCTATGTTTGCGAGCTCGAATCACAAAGCCTTACCAGCCTCACAGTTCCGAAATAAAATTTAGGCCCTCGCTTTTTGTTGTGAGATCATTTTTCTCTCGGTCCAGCGTGTAGTGCCCGTCAAATTGATGCCGCAGGTAACAGAGCAACTGCCCCCCTAAAAGAAACGCTCTGGAACGCCGCTTCGCTTCACTTTAATGTAATCGCTGCATTCATTGCATTTTGAGGCGGGGACGGGTGGGGGAAGGTCAGGGGGTTAAGCAGGCTTTCAATCTATTTTTTTTAATTCAAAGTTAACCTAACCCAGAGACCGCGAGCCTGTGAACCGGAGTTGGCTCGCCGTCCTCATGGGATTTATTTCTTCCACGGGTGGTACCGGCTGCACGGCCATCGCGGAGGCATCGTCTTAGCGTGAGTGTCGCGGGAGGAGAGGGGGGTGGGAGACGCGGTTTCTCTGCCTAAGCCGGCATGGCCCGGGGCGCAGAGCGTGACCCGCACGACCGCTCCCCGTGCGGAAAAGGGGCATTGCAACGGCAGCTACAAGCGCCCCCGCGACCCTTCAGACAAATTGGAACCTCATTACTGACGCTGTCAGCCTCACGGCATTTATATATATACTTATACGCGGCGGCGCCGGGCGGATATCGGCTCTCCTGGTCCTGATAATACGAGAGAAAACATCCAAGAAGGGATAATATATTTTTTTAAAGCAGCAAATTGTAAGTAAGGGTTATTTCTTAATTGTGTATGTTGGATATTCTGAAGCTTATATTTTCGTATGCACTGGCGTGTAGGCGGTATGTTCATCGGCTGTGATATATTTTGTTTTACTGTAATTGAAATAAATACATCGGTACATGAATAATTTATTTTATATCATATAGAGTGTGTGTGTATATATAGAGTCGTGTATAATGGGTACATTAATTGCCAGCTCTCGATTTAATGACTATTAGACTAATGACTGTTATCGCCGTACGCCTTTCCTTTTCCGCAGAAAAATAATAATATATATATTAGGTATAGTCAAGATGTTTTCAGACTTATAAACTAATTATACAACTACCCCATTATAATGTTAGACCAATTTAATAATCTTTATATATTTATGAACGAACAAACTCATAAATTATATGGATTTGAAATTAATGTGAGCTTGCATATTTTTTGCATTATTTGCTCAAAAATATTTCGGCCACAACCCAATAAATACATATATGTCGTCAGGAGTGGAATTGCGCGGGAACCTATGGAAACGCGTGGGAACGCCGCTGCCAGGATGAACATTCTAGAAGGAACGTATTAGGCTTTCATGGTCTTAAATTTGGATGGTTATTTTACAACTCAGAAGTCACATAAATGCAGGAAATGCGTTGTCATAAACTCAACATTCTCAGGGGAAGGACCCCAAGACCCCTGCTCTAAAGGGGACGCAGACCTGGGTGCTGCGTGGCCACAGTAAATTATTTTCCAATTCCACCACTGTATCTAGTTGATTGTAAAGTCACGTGTGGTGGGGTAAATTGTGGGTACTCCCACCTCTGCTAAAATGTCTGTCCCCATATAAGAGTAGGCCAAATGATCCTTCAGAGGGGGTTCCCTATAGCTCCTTCTAGTTGAATTTCCGCTACCAGTTGTGGCATGGGAAAGCAATTGCATGGCAGCAGATTTACCTCCCCTACAACACGGAGCGTGCCCGCAACATATTGCACGCGGTATCCGTAGCTGAAACTCAATAACTTGTCTATATTGATCGCGGTAAAGTTGAGCGATTGTGTTGTAGCGCCGGTGCCAAGACGCCGGGTCGCGGCGCAGATACTCACCAAACCCCCCCACCAAAAAACGTGAAACCTTCGCTTGGTTTGTCAGCCGACGAAGCCGAAATTGTTGGGTGAGTGAGTGCTTCATTAATCGGGGTCCCACACGGCGGACGATGCACCTGGCGTGAAGAATTTAAAATGGAAAAAAAACCGCGTCACTCCCTTGAGCCTAAATGGGGGCTACGAATGGGGCGTGCAAATAAATCAGGTGCGGATTTTTTTTCGTAAAACGTATGCATAGTACATAAATTTTACTCTGAAATGTGCTTCCACATAGTAATTTAGAGCCGCGCCTGGACGTTTGTGACAATCCTGCAAATCTTTCTCTTTTTGCAGAGATGTTCCTTTCTGGATGAAATATTCGGCTTTGAGCATAACGTGGGTGCGTGGAGAGAGAACGGTGGTCAGGAGGGGAGGCAGACACGGGGAGGCGGAATTCACTCAATGTCTCCACACAATTCTACGAAACAATAACCACCCACAAAATTAAGACAAAAGACTTGTCTCCAGAGCTGCTCTTTCGGGAACGCTCGACACTGCTATCTCGCATGAGCAGCTCTGGATAGCAATTTTCACACATCGAACCGTGAAAACTTACATGAATACACAAAGACTTATATACGTCATCCGCATCGCCCTGCTCAGGGAGAAATGTCGCACCCATGGTCAGTTCTCACATTTGTCAGGAAGTTAAATACGTATATCTTTAACCGAAGCACTAAAGAAAAAACCCGCACATTAAACAGATTAAAAGGAAGAGGCCTACATTTTTTTTCAGATTTCGCCTCCCAAGCTATAGGCGCGCAGGTCCCACAGTGAGTGCGCAGTGCGTCAAGGGGTGACAAAACTGAATTATATTATCGCCGGGCTAGAGTTGGTTGTTTGGAGGTGTCAACTTTAAGGCCACTTAAAAGAGTTGTGCTTTCTAGTCTCGCAAGCTTGCAGCAGCCCAAATCGTCGACCGTGCGTAGTTTACACTGTCCCCGTGGGTTTGTTTGATGCGAACTCGGGGAGGAATCTTGTTCCGCAGGCACCGGGAATGTGAAGTGGAGGTCGCGCTGTCTGCTATGCCGGGTGACTGTCACCGTCTCTTTTTCGCCTCACTCGTACAAAATATCCATACATCCATCCAGTGTCAGAAAACGCTTAATCCTGTACAGGGTCGCGGTGAGCCGGAGTCTATTCAAAGGGCGCACGGTAGGGCTATACCCAGGATGGGACCGCAGTCCATCACAGGGCACCGGGAGCAATTTAGTCCGCAGGCCAATTAACCTAAGCAGCAGCATGTCTATGGATTTTGGGGGGAAACTGGCGTGCCCGGCGAAAACCCACGCAGACACGGGGAGAACATGCAAACTCCACACAGAAAGGCGCCCGAGCCGGGATTCGAACCGGGGGCTTCTTGCTTTGAAGCGGCAGCGCTACTCACCGCGCCACCATGCCGTCCTCATACAAAATATGATTTGTGAATTCCTCTTTCTGAATAGGAGGCATCTTCAGTGTTGAGTCTTAAAGCCTAGCGGCATCTTCGCCTGGAGGCATATTCACCTCGAGGCATTTTCAGGCTCGGAAATTCAGTCTTAATATGCCTCGAATGTGGGAGGTGAAACATCGCGAAGGAGACAGGAGGAACGCTCGACATGGTATCCCGCAATCAATAAAAGCTTTGAAAATCAGTTATCAGTTGACAGAAGTGTAAGTGTATGCCACTTATGTAGCTGTTTTCAAGTTTTAAGTCGTGTAAATCATCTCGTTTTGTTGTTGGTGGTTAAATATCAGCACCGTGACTGCAAGTCGAATGTGTTTATAGAGACGAGGTAATTAGAGATGCCGAAACGCTGGCTTAATGTCAGGAGGCTGATCCTTGCGATCATGCTGAAAAATGTCAAATGTGTCCCATGGCAGGGCAGAGAATACTAAGATAATTGACACCAGAGTTTTCGTGTTTTGCTTTTGTAAAATAATATGTTAATATTATAAAGCGCGAACTAGTTTGTTAGGATTCAAACCTGTCATGCATGTAAATGTGTTTCAAATTTATTTGACCCAGCACAGCTCTCAGGACTATATAGGCGGATGGATGATGAACGGTGAGCTTCTCTTTTCCGAGGACGGAAGAGCACTCTCTATATTCGGCCAACAGCGGTTGTTTGAAGTGACCCTACCTGTAATTATGTGGTAATGTCTTGACCCTGTACAGGATTAAGCGGTTCCTGACAAAGAATGAACGAATTAATGTCTGCTGCTGCTACTGCGTTGGCAATGATTCACAAGCACAATTAATACAAACAAAACTCACAACATTCATCAAAAACAACAATGGCCCTAAAAAGAACAAAATATATAAAATAGGCAACGTTTTAGGCGACAGAACGTATTCATAGGAAATTTTAAAACGTAATTTCATAATTTTGTCACTTAATATGAAACTAAGGGCAAGCCGTAAATGTCACCTATTATACATATTTTCCTGTCAAAGCTACAGCGTTGTTGTCGAATGTGTTGAGTTTTTACCACATTATTATTATTCTTGACCATCGGTCATCATCCCATAGCGTACCCAAACTTTTATCGCTAGTCCATTTAAACGATCAGCCTTCAAATCCAATTTAAAAAATACATCACATGGGAAAAATGAAGGCGCGTGATTTTTTTTTGTGGAAGAGCGTATTTTGATGTTTGAGCCGTGCGCACGCGCGGCTATTTGTCTCCCTCCGGCAGCGTGCACCCTGTCGTGTGACAGCGGCACATCCGTGACGTCTTTTCCGTAACTTCTACTGCGACCCGCACTCCGGTGCTCCCATACAAGAAATTTGTCATTCATCTGCGCTTTAAATGCCCTTTAGCGATGGTCTGTTGCTAAAGCAGTCGGCAATATATTTTTTTATATCGGCATAACAAAAAAGGTATTATAGAGGCTACGAAAAACACTCCCGCGATACTTTGTCTTCAGTGCTGCCGATGGGCAACGGTATGACCACAGTAATGCGTCAGCCCCCGGTCACAATAAAGAATGGAAATACGGAAACTTTTCTCATATTTATGGAATCTCGGTTGGTTTGTTCGTTCGTTTGTACATTAGCAACGGAAACTCAGTCAACACATGCAGTCGGATTTTCTGAAGAGTGTGTCGTCTGGCACCACCATACGTCTCTCGATGGTCACTCACTCCCCAGCAGTCAGTCATCTACTTATCACTCTCCTGTCGCTACTATCACGGCTACTGTTCCCATTGACTTCACTCATTGATTCCTCCACCCGTGCTGACTCAGTCTACCGGACTGAATTGTGTCCAATCTACAGACGGACTGTATTCAGCTACTGCACTGCACGTCAAAACACTTCTCTTGATGTGTCCTCCTTCAAACCACTGTTTGTAGTTGCAAGTAGTTACAATCGTGGTCCATTCAAGAACCATATTCACTTATTTATTAGACCTTCATTAGTGGTATTTGTTGCTGGACACTTGTCATGTTTGGCCCTTGAGTCTTTACTCAGCAACCACAGTACAAATCATTGTGCTTGAAGCCCTGCCAGTTCTCCACATTTGCCAAATCCAGTTCGTGCCACCGGCTGATAACAATATAGCCGATTCTGCACTTATGTCCACAAACATCAGAGTGTGAGGTCAAGTGAGAAAAACTCGGCCTTAATATCACGTGGTTACTGGACACAGCAGTTATCAAATAATATTGTTGGCATTGGCACAATCCCATATCCCAGACTGTTGTTACTTTGGTCTCCAAGAAGGATGGTTCAGTCAGTGGCCCTCCATCCATCCATTTCCAGAAACCGCTTAATCCTATGCAGGGTTGCGGTGAGCCAGAGCCTATCCCGGCAGACACAGGGCGCAAGGCAGGGCTATACTCGGGATGGGACGCGAGTCCATCACAGGGCACCGGGGGAAATTTAGTCCGTAGGCCATTTAACCTATGCGGTACCGTGTTTTTGGACTTCGGGAGGAAACAGGAGTGCTTAGCGAAAACTCACGCGGACACGGGGAGAACATGCAAACTCCACACAGAAAGGCACCCGAGCCAGGATTCGAACCCGGGGTTCTGGCTGTGAGGCGGCCGCGCTACTCACCGCGCCACTGTGCCGCCCTGCCAGTGGCCCTGTTCTGACATATTTTGAAAGTTTCCAAATGCAAAATTCGACACCAACTTTGCACAATTGACAACTGCGACGTGAGCGATTGAACGCCACTTTGAGAGCCCATAGCATTGTTGAATGTCATTGTCACGGAGATTAATAAGACAGTAATTCCACGGCAGTCCTCCAAAATATGAATCACCCACGAGATTAATTTCCAGCAGGTGCTTACAGTAAGGATGAGTCACGGGCTATGGCACAGGCGGTTCCAGGGAATTTTAAACAGCACACACATGGGGTCACCCCCTCTGCAAAGGAGGGAGGTGGGTGGCCGGTTGCCATCAGTTATCTCTCATGTCCTAACCCATGTCAAGTCACCAATTTTGGGGGCATGAGTAGCCGCGAATTGCCCCGGGGATTTGTGCTTGCATGCCTTGTCAACTGTGCAGCACCCATCCTAATTGGGTCAAAGGGCCAGCAGAGGGCAGCAAAGGGGTCAAACCGTGCGATGATTGACCAAAAATATTGCTACATAATGAATTAGCCCTGTCCTTGCTTTGCCGGTTTATCAGAGCGCTGGTAATGTGACAGCGTGGTCTGGAAAATGGAGTTCCGAATGTTCTTTCTTTGACTGAAGACTTGTTGAAACCACTGTGAGAATGTCACGCCCCCCCCCATTCTCAAATGTCACCGTGAGTTTCACCTATTTAGAGTATTTATGACCGGCTCATGCTGAAGCTGCCACATTTTCTGCATTTCCAGGATCTGGAAGTAACTGGGAAACACGTCCAGAATGTTGATCTCCTCTGCTCCCAGTTATTAATTGCCAGCAGCTACCGTGGCAGCGTCACTGTAACTCCCCGGTGACTAAGCAATCATGAGACTATGACAGAACAACACCCTTCAGTGACCTCTGTTGAAGCCTCACGTCCTTGACTTGACGATCTGAAGCCCTGTGTTGGCTGGTCTCATGCCTCAGCTTTGTGATCTTGATGCCAGTTGCACCTCAACACACGCTAAGAGAAGGGCACAATTTTACAGGCAAAAACAAGAGTCTGTAGTTTACAACACACATCTAGGTCGAGATCGGGAGCCGCTTTAAGAATAAAACTAAGCGACAGGTATAGAATACAATTATTAAACCAATGTGACCGCTTTAAGTAATATGGTGATTAGCATTTGTAATCGATAGTGCAGTAAAAGTGGGGGGGGGGGAGGTGGAAATAGACAGAGAATCGATTATTTGAAACCACAACAGGCAAGTTGAAGAAGGAGTAATATAGGAGGAGAGATAGAGATTTGTGAACTGAAGACTGCAATGCACCGAACTCTGTCAAACGATTAGGACAAGAATGAGAAAATAAATCAACGAACAAAAGGCAAGCGACGATTGAAGATGTCAGAGAGAACAACGGGAACAATGGAAGTGGCGAGGCGGAGGTTGAATTGTAGCCCCTTACGACGAGAGAGATGGAATCCATAACGCATCGTGGAGATATAATCGTTAAATGAATGGCGGCAGATCGCGCTTCGAAGAATCGCAAAGAAGAAGAAGTAGGAAAGAAAAACAAAAACGTATATCGCAGGAATCAAACTGTTTGTTTCCAGATGAAAAGGAAGACATTCCAGGTGTGACACTCAAATAACAGCGCTGCCCGTCACTGTGTAAATAATATCTTGTGGAGAAGATGTGTAACTGGGGGTCGCAATCGCGGAAGCTGAACCAGATGTTGAGATAAAGTTAGCGGGTACCGCTACTAAATACTTACAACGAAATTACATTCTATTCCTCAGTCGTGGAATTATGTCTCACTCATTATTTTGCTCAAAAAGGGACGTAATAACAACCTAAAGAATTACAGAGCCATTAGCCTCTTATCGCTTGTGAGAACATATAAATTGTTCACGATGTGGTGATTATGTGGAGAAATAGTCCGTTGTGTTGATGATAACAAATGTTCCCTGCAAAATAACTTTATCTCTTTACTAACCTCATAATAGAGATTTATTTTATCAGTGCGAGGATGACCATGTGTTTTAAATGACCAGCATTCTGCCACGCTGGGGAGCTGCGATGCTGCCGTGGTGTGTTCCAAACCATCTACAGGTCCCCGGTGCGATTCAATCTCCCGACGCGGCAGTTGAAATAATGGTACATTGGAAAAGGACTCACGGGAACACGGGGGGGGAAGGGAGGCTGGGAAGAGAGGAGGGTATGACAAAAATCACAAGAATGCGGTAAAGGTACTGAAATTCGTTTGATATCCGAACAACACAGACGGTAAAATATAGCACAACACGCTCACCTTCCCGTCAGAACGCGTCAATATACCTCCAGCGTTGGAGGCGAAACGTCGCGAATGAGAGAGCGAGAGAGGGAACGCTCGAAGCGGCTATCTCGATAGGACAAATTTAGGGAGCAATTCTCAATGGTTCAAGCTGCTTAGATTCCCCCCAACGCCCTCTAGAATCCCTCCTACCACCCAGGATGGGCTATACCCATCCGGGAAATAGCCCTGCCTAGCGCCCTGTGTCTGCCGGGATAGACTCCGGCTCACTGCAACCCTGTATAGGATTAAGCGGTTTCTCATAATGTATGGATGTTTACATATTCTGGCAGTGGGCTTTGATACACTCCATTTCTGCAGGAGTCAAGAACGGCATTATGAAACGGCCTGATTCCACTGACACTGGCGGTCGGGAGGCAGACGACGCCAAATTAAACTGATGAAAATATTCGCATTATGTTTTTTTTTTGTTCCTTTCCGAGACCCCCTCTGACGAGGGGCTCATTACGATCACACCTTTGGGCCGTCGGCTCCAAGTTAACGAGCACGCTCTTCATACAGATGCGCGGCACGGCGGCCACGGAGAGAGCTGCTTTCCACGTTGTAAGCCGAGTGTTATTTGAGATGTATCTTTAAAGGGGTCACGTTTCAAAAGTCCATCAGGACTTTGTGTGTGCGTGTGTGCGTGTGTGACGGGCACGCACGAAATCTGTTTACTTTTACTCTTCCGTGAGGGAAAAATGCTGACGGCAGCGTTGTTTTACCTGCTCCTCATGCCAACCTTGCCCGTCGGCAGATTTTATTCGGCGTTAACGCGAATCATTATTTTTTACATTTATACGTGTGGGACCAGAGTCGCTCTCGGGCGCCAGTATGACGGAGCGCGGGGTTCCCGCGGTATGGATACGAGCAAACGCACACAGGCGCGGTAGCTTGACAAGGGTTGCGGATTGAGCGGAATTCGTCCTCGATTAGGAATTCCGGCCACGTTCAGGCGGCAGGATAAGTCCTTGTTTAATAATAACGATAATAATGAACAATTTTACATTTATAACGCGCACATATTCATTCACTGTCGAAGGTACTCATTCGACGAGAGAACGACTCAGAGCCGTAGCGAGGAAAGCGCAGAGAAGCGGAGGAGGCAGCCAACCGGCTTTGCCGGCGCCATATTGCTTCCTATTTATTACGATGTCATCCGCCATATAATTAATGTGTGGTTTTTTTTTATTGCGGGAGGAAACCGGACAACCCTGAGGAAACCCACGCAGAACAGGAGGAGAACACACCAATTCCACACAGAAAGGCGCCCGAGCCGAGATTCCAACCCGGGGGCTTCTTGCTGTGAGGCGCCGATGTTACCACTGCGCCACCCTGCCGCCCAGGTAAGCACCATTGTGTTGTGCACAGACCAATCCGGGCTCAGAGCGGAGCTTCTTCTTCTTTGCGATTCTTCGAAGCACGATGGTCAGCCTCTGGACATCGTTGTCTTTCAGCTCGGCCTCGAAGTGTTTGGTAGAATTCG
>JAZEWU010000022.1:3049724-3073488 GCA_036362915.1 Geotria australis
AGAGACCTCGAAGTGAAGTCAGGTCCGGGGGTCGAGCGCCTAGTCGAGGCGGGCGGAGAGTGAGTTTTCCGAGAGACTGCGTGATTGACGCGCCGGCAGCGGGAGCAGTGTGTGTGTGTGTCTCTACGCTGTAACGTTGAGCGTCTGGAGGAAACGCCGGTGGCCGCTGCGCTGTTGCAGATCACAACTAAAGCCCCTCTACGGCCGCGTAATCTGCGTGTCGACTCGGGCGACTGAAGCGTGAGTGCGCGATGGATGCCCGGGGTGGACGGCTTGCGATCGGTCTGCAGGACAGCTTCGTGGTGGATATGGAAGCGTGTCAGGGCCACGGGGCCAGCGTGTCACCACATAGGTGTACGCGAGCAATATGACCTAATGGATAGATTCTGTCAATCCAAATACAGTACAGTGGCGCAGCAAAAGTCGGCACGGTGGCGAAGAGGGGTAGCGCTGCCGCCTCACAGCAAGAAGGGCCCGGTTCAATTCCCGGCTTGGGTGCCTTTTTGTGTGTAGTTTGGTATGTTTTCCCCGTATCCGCGTGGGTTTTTCCCGCGTGCTCCGGTTTTCTCCCACAGTACAAAGGCATTCTGTCTTGTTTAATTGTTCGGCTTAAATTGTCCCCGGTGCCCTGAGATGTTGTAACTTGCTTACCCCTCCCCGCTGGATAACGGTTCTTTCCAGCTTAAATACAAACTGACTATCTCTTCTGCGTTAAGTGCATCGCTACAGAATACAATCGTGGCTCATTTCACAGGCACTTCTATTTTTAGTATCACTCATGGTTCTTGTTTCGATAATACTAATTATAATGTATTACCAATTTCGACAAAGTGTGATCGTGAAAAAAATAACCAGCCAACATGTGTTGTCATAACAGCATCGTGAAATGTACGTGTATACAAAACCCATGATAAAGTCCATACGAATAGTTTCCGTTTTAAGCGAATACTTGCAATCAAGTGTGCGTGGGCCCTCGCATTGGCTCCGGGGGTTGTGGGTAGCAGGTTCAATTTCAGCTTCCCATGGCTTAGGCAGATTTCGTGCTAGTTTCCCCCCTGTGGAGCGTGCTAATTATTCATTCACAGCAAACGGGAAACGTTGGGATTACATCGAGCGCAGATACTGCTCACAGCCGTGCGCGCACAGTCGTGCCCGTGTTTGCAGATGCGTTTCCATATTCATTCTGCCGCCTTCTCGACGGTTGTCCACCCCCTGAGGACCCCACGCCACTCAATATCAAAAGCCAGTCCGGTGACGATATTCCACACCCTCAATGACACATTTTATTCAGAGCGCCGACTATTTATTTTAAGACGCTTATCCTTCCCTGTCGGTGATACAAACTCAAACTTGGTATTGCACTGTTTCTCTGCTAAAGCTCTGGGTAAAGTTTTTTTTACACCCCACAGATGATCTCTCACCCACGCTAACGATAAAAAACCCAAGTGGGTTGTTGATTAAACTGAAGGCCACCTGCACTAAATTAGTACTACGATTCCAACCCTTACGCAGTATTGAAACATATATAATTCATCAAGACTCTTGGAGCGTTAAGAATATACTCAGATTTGTTTCCCGGCTCGCAAGGTTTTGCCGGCCTGCGAGGCAGTCAAGTGACGTTGGATATGTTGTACGGCCTTCAGAGCCGATATCAATTTGAAGCAGCTGGCAGTGTGCAGCATGAATTATATATGATGCACATAACATGACAGCGTATATAAATGCAGTTTATATGGATTGTAAATTGTAAATTAGCAAATGATGGCGTGTGTTTATGCGGCACTCTAATTTCGCGAAAGTTTTCTTTCAAGCTGATTTCGTAAACGGGTGGATGATGATGGGAAGCTTTTTTAGAGAAGCCAAATTTAATGGAATTATTTAAAATTTCATAAGGGCTCCGATAGACCCCGGTAATGGAATTATTAGGTGATGTGTCCAGGTGACTTACGCAGAAAATCATCATATACCGATGCATTTTCTTGGAGGACAAAATTACCGACCCTTTGCTGTTAAATTACTGTCAGCTAAAATAACATTTGTATGCTCAATAACTACTGTGTGGTGGGGGTTGGTTTGGTTAGATAAGTCTGTGCAATAACCTCCTTTACCATTTTAACCACATTTCAAAAATGATATTGGCACTTGGTGTTGGGTATGCATGTTTCGATAACGCTGGTGCAATGGCAGCATTTAACATCTTTGACCTCTTCTGACCTCTGCCATAATGCTCCCGTCAAAAAATATTCAGTGGCAAATGCAGGTCAACAGCTAGAGGCTGATATAGGTGAGCGAACATAATGCCAAGCTAGCAGCTATTACATACTGTACCGTATAAGCCATTATCATTCATTCATTTACAGCCCTGTGTCAATTCTCCTCTGGATGAATGCAGTACCATAACGTTCTGTAACGCGGCGGTTTATACCATACTTCACCATGCTGGTCAGTGTGGGTGGCTGAAAGTGGGTGGCCCAGGTCCGTTTCAGACATCACTCACTGCTGGATGTTAGGCATGGTTGTGGGAATTTAACTCAGACCACTGTGCCCCTTCCCCACCTCACTATATATTTATGTATATATATACTTTACATTATTCTCCTGATTATAAGACGGTTTTTTTTCCCTCTGTGATCGAAAGAAAAATGTGTTGGTGCGTCTTAGAACTTTATTGAAAAAGGCACAAGGTTTGGAAGTGCCGCAGCGTGCAGTGTCTTATAATGTAGAGAATACGGTATCATGCAAATTCAAAGTCTAGTGCAGACGTGCATAGAACTGCTTAATGGAAAATCGTTAAACGTGCTAATCTAGGACCCTCCTGAAAACTAGTCTAGAGCCTCGTAGAGGCTATCTTTGCCAAAAAACAGCGTGCAATATATGGACTCGAATATCTAAACAATGCATGTATTGAGTTTTTTTTTTCCATCCGTTCATCCATTGTCAGAAATCGCGTAATCCTGTAAAGGGTCGCGGTGAGCCGGAGATTATCGCGGCAGACACAGGGCGCATGGCAGGGCTATACCCATGATGGGACGCCAGTCCATCACAGGGCACCAGGGGCAATTTATTCCACAGGCCAATTAACCTATGCAGCAGCATGTCTTTGGAGTGTGGGAGGAAACCGGGGTGCCCGGCGAAAACCCACGCGGACACGGGGAAAACATGCAAACTCCACACAGAAAGGCACCCGAGCGGTGATTCGAACCCGGGCCCTTCTTGCAGCGCTCCTCACCGCACCACCGTGCCGCCCGAGTAAATTTTATAAGGTATATAAACAACAACAACAACCGCCTTTCGGCACACACATACACACACCCTGTCCAACGTGACTATATCTGGTGTTGTAATGGAACATACAGCGTGAACACAACTTATTTTTGCTTAGCGTCACATTATCACACTCCAATTTGTAAGATCCACTGGTGGTAATTAAGGACAGGGAATACTACACTTCTGCCGTGATCTCTGTGGGTACGCTTCTGAACCAGTCTACGTGGAAAAGTAAAAAAAAAACCTGAGCACCTGTAAATTGCGTTTGCGTATCGCCAGTGTGCGAAGACGAAAAAAACCAAAACTTTTGCTATTACTCTTCGGAAAACGCAAGTGAACATGACACAGCTGGTCTAGTTAAGCTAAGTGCTTGTAATAATACTCTGCGGAGTGTCTGCAGGAAGTTCTATCCTGAATTAGCAGGAGTGACAGCAGTTGTGCATCCAGGGATTATTGAACAGGTGGGCACACAGTGGGGTTTCTCTCGCGTACCGGTGGAATGCCTGCAGATTATTAAACTGGGGGTTGGGGGGGGGGCTTTAGCGAAACGCGACTGGGGGATCTGGGGGATTTAATTTGTTCTGAAGAGGTTCCACGCAGCGATTATAGTGCCTGTCCTAGAATTGGTTGAGCTGCTAATTTTGGTCGGAGGGTGGGCAGAGATGTTCCGAAGCGCGTTTGAGAGATAACTGCAGCATTTGTAGCGGCGTCCCACCATCCATTCTTCTAATAACCCGGAATGCCAAGGGGTCTTCCTATGAGGAGAACCCATGTGACCCTCAGTCACACTCGGGGTAAACAGAACGTTAAGGTGCAGACCTGCAATTGCTTCGTCGTTTAGACGTTTATTATTACAGTGGAAGATACCCAACGAGCTTCCAAGCTCTGGATGCGTAATTCCTGTGGTACGACAAACGTTCCAACTAACTAACAATGCATACATTCACAGGGTAACACAACGAATTGACAGCATTGTGCAAGGATGAATCATGAACCATAATGATAAGGTTCTCACTAACACACAGTTTGCACGGGACAAAAGTGACAATTAGTTTCAATATATTAAGAAGAGACGACGAAGTGAAACATATTAACAGTACGATGAAAATCAACAAGTTCAAGAAGCTTAGTATATAACGATCATATAATGAAGAGCATAGGCAGCCCTTCAAACCACCTATCATTGTTTGCAATTACATCTGGGCAGAAATTGTAATTCTAATAGGGATGTAAGGCGGTGTAAGGGCCTCGCCTAAAGGGAGCTTTACAGCCTTAGAGAGCCCAATTGTCGGTACTTTGGCCTACCGTAACACATTGGCCAAACGTCTTCGAAGATGTGGGAGTGCCCATACCTTATCCCAACGCACGCTACCTGTCAATCAACTGTGGTGTACCCATTTATACTGCTGGGTGGACAGAGGCTGAGGGATTGAATAAACTTGCTCATTGTTTCAACAGCTGCACGAGGATGTCAAATTGGTGACCTTAGGGTTGTGTGCGAATAATTATACCACGGAAGCATCTCACGGGGCAAACAGCCTGAAATTAAACTCACCTAATATTTGATATGTCCAGACAGATCAGAGTTCAGAGTCCTACGCTGCAATTACCGAGATCTAGTGTTCAAATCCGGACAGCCGCCCTTGATTGAACCCAGCTCACACGTCTTCAGATTGCGCGGTCTCAGCCACATCACTCGTGGCCAGCACATCAAGTTTGGGTTGTCAATTTTGATACATTGTAGGTCTGAGAATGACATATGTAAATGTGATGGACACTACTCTGTAGCGGGCTGGGGTGAGAGATGCTGGCCCCTAGCCTGGATAAAAGGTCACCGGAAGTGATTTCCGAAGCAGGTCTGTGATATCTGTTTCCACGGACTGTTTTGCTGATGGAGGGCGATACACCGCTCTGGAAGCATTCCGTGCGGACATTGCGTCTGGTTACGCGAAGCTGACGGCGACATAGGAATAGAATTGGAGAAACAATTAAGAATAAAGTAAAGCCAAACCAGGTATAGTACGTTTCTTGAGTACTCCTAATGCAATAAAGTAGTTTGAATGCAAACTCAAGGGCAGTTTATAGTTTTTAGTATTTGGAAAAGTCTACCATTATGTTAAATTGAAGCCGACGTCCGGATGCAAATTTCCATCACGCTCCACGGAACACACACCGTATGTTCGAGCCACAGGCGGCATAACAGCCGCTCGAAAAACTCACGAGAAAGTCTACATGTAATCACTTAATTTGATCAGAGATGAAATAAATGCGAGACAGCGAAAAAGTTTCACATAACAGCCTCAAGACCGAGTCCTGATTGCGGGTCATTCTTCTAAATACTGAGCACTAGGGTTGTATTTCTTGAGGTAATTTTTATTCCGTTACATATTTCAAAAAGCATTAAAATGACACAAAAGTGGAAAACGTGACTAAAAAATTATAATTTTAATTAAATCTCCTCGTAGCTGTCATCTGTAATAAACCAGTAAAAAAAATAGTTAAACTAAATGTCATATTTCAACTGTTTTACAATATTTATTTTTTTCATTAAAGTTGTTAGGCACAAAATGAACATTTAAAAGTCTGCAGGCTATGGCCTAATAGGAAAAACAACTGAAACATCTATTACCGTAATCGAATTGCGTCCGTAAGTATGACACATTCAGAAACATCTAGGTGATGGTGAAATGACCGAGATGACAAGATGGGACAGCTGTAAGTGGGATGGTAAATTATAAAAGAGGGATAGTTCAGGAAACATTGGTGTCATTTTTATAATTTCTGACATGGGGTGATTTCTCAAAGGAGGTCTGAAAGCCCTAGCTTAATGGAGAGGTTTCACGGATCTACAAATGTACTCATATAAATATTTGGCATTTTGCCTGGCGCCTCGGTTTTACTTGCAGATGTGAAAAAAACCTTTATCATGAATTCATGAATACAATTAACACATACTGTATAGTGCACACATAAGGGCTTGAGATAAATTGCAATTTCGTGAATACCTTTTCGGAGAATTTTATGCTGTTTGGTGCAAAATTTGTCATTTTTTAAAAAACGAATAAAAAAACGTGTCAGCCAATGTTTCTGTGTTACTGTTCTAAACACAAATATAAATGCAGACTGACAGGCAGGTGTTAACAAAAAACCAAAGCACAGTGTAAAAATACAAAATACTCCACAGAGCAATAAAAGCAAACTGTGCCTGCCTTAAAAATGCAATTTTGAAGCCTCCGTAGAATAAATAAAAGCACCAAAAACCAAGACCGCTGATTTATGATATTCATTTTCACTTCTCTTTAAATTGGAGATCACTAATCAAGGAAACAAGTGTAGACGCAGAGCCTGAAACTGTTGTATTTTACATTTGAAATAAAGGTCACTTCCACAACGCAAATAAAAATAAATACTCCGTGACAAACGGTGCTTAAAGTTAAACAATGCTTGGGATGTGACGTAATTTTCAACCAAGCTATTATGAAGTGTCGGGGTGGAAGGCACGAAATAGCTGGAATAAGCTCCATACATTTCCCCCGATAATATTTCATACGTATGCCACGTCCAATTCTATCCATCAATTGATCTGACCACTGATCTGTCCACCTGATTAATCTATGCTTACAGCTATCATTCGTTTTTGTTCCACCTGTCTAAGTGCACTGTGAAACAATTCACAACGAAATCGGTCTATGCAACTGCTAGTTATATGTGAATTAAAACGCTTCCTCTTTATGTCTCATGCGACACGTATATAAAAAAAAAAACGTTATAGAATATTATGCCAACTAAGAATGGTCTCCATAGTGAAGCTCTGTTTATGAGTAAATTTTAAGAATGGTCTATTTCCTTTACAGGTTTATATTGAATACAGTACATGATAATGAACGAGTGGCAGCCACGGAAGAGAACGCGTCTGAGAGGATGTCCACCGAGAAGATGAAGTGACTGAACCAGGATTGGTGTGTCTGTGGATTGCTTTATCCCCCCATGGATAGGAACCTTGTCGTGTTGGAGGGGTTTGCGTGTTACAATGAATCCCAGAGCGATGTCCCCTGGAGTCTAGCACTCTTACTATGGTCCTCCTTGGTGAACAGGTCTGGAGTCTAGCACCCCTGCTAGGGTCTCCCTTGGTGAACAGGTCTGGAGTCTTGCACTCCTGCTAGAGTCTCCCTTGGTGAACAGGTCTGAAGTCTAGCACTCCTGCTAGGGTCTCCCTTGGTGAACAGGTCTGGAGTCTTGCACTCCTGCTAGGGTCTCCCTTGGTGAACAGGTGTGGGGGGAGGTTGCAGACAATTAACGATCCGAAGACCCCCACCGACTAGAGGACGTTGGCGTCAGGAAGGGCATCCGGTGTAAAAGTCTGCTTCAATACCCTCGCCGCTGGGGGTAATTTAAACCGCTTGTGTGTGTGTGTGTGGATGTGTGTGCCGTGTCGCCTGTGCCAGGCCATATGCACCTTGAGGCCACGTGAAATGTCGAAGGCTCGTCGACAGGAGGTCACAGGACAGACCCAGGTGTCATGGGCTGCCTGACTGAGATGACATGGTGACGTCACCGCCACTTAGTGGCGAAAGACGGTTGTTGTTGTGTGCCGTGTCGACCTTCATAGGTGCTGCTCGCTAACGGCACTTGCCCCAACAGTCTGTTAAGGCTATAACGGGGGATCTTTGTCTTTGCCGTGTCGACCTTCATAGGTGCTGCTCGCTAACGGCACTTGCCCCTACAGTCTGTTAAGGCTACACGGGGGATCTTTGTCTTTGGATTGCTATATCAAATTATCTTGAGAGATCGTTGCGAATTGAGTATACCTTTCTCCAGCAGTGGCTTGACCGTGTCTGGTGATGATGGCAATCTAATAACTGCCTGTTTTGTAGACATTCTTTATGCAGCCTCCCTTAACTAAAATACTTATGGGAGAACGGTCGCACAGTGGTGCTAACACTATACCATGAACCGGGTGATCTGAGTTGAATTCCCAGCCACGGCTAACATCATTCATTCATTGTCAGAAACGGCTTTATCCTGTACAGATTTGGGGTGAGCCGGAGCCCATTCCGGCATACACAGGGCGCGACGCAGGGCTCTACCCAGCATAGGACGCCGTTCCATAAAAGGGTACCGGAGACAATGTAGTCAGCAGGCCAATTAACCTATGCAGCAGCACGTCGTTGGACTAGGGGAGGAAACCGGAGTGCCTGGCGAAAACCCACGTGGCTAACATCAGTGGCTGGTGAATCTCAACTGCTTCTGAGCTCTCTGACAAATTCTCAGTGACCAGCGTGGTGAAGTATGGTCGAATGATTCCAATGATTATGGCGAAGCGTTGGAGAGCCATCATGTGAAAGTGAGTAGACAGAGAGGGCTGTAAGTCGTTATTCATTATTAAGGCACTGAGTCACTTGAGTTGTTGGCGGGTGTTCGTTGGCCGATGTTCAGTCGCCGTGTTGATGGCATTCCTTGTGATTTCTCACTTAGCGGAACGAGCCGCGTGAAGGCTGCCATCTCCAACTCCTCAGTAAGAGATGGATGCTGCTGCTGCTGTGTAACGGTGCTACGCGCACGACTCACAATCCGGAGTTCGCCGATCCGATTCCATCTCCCGGCGCAGCAGTTAAAACAATGGTCCGCTGTTTTATAAATCCCCCTCTGCCTCTCGTTCACTCAGAAATATAAATGGGTGCACTACGGTCTATTGACAGGTATTATGTGGAGCTGTAAAGCGTTTGATGTTCCCAACTCTTCCAAGTTGTCTCGCCAGCATGATAGAGTATGTCAGTACCCTCTATAGGGAACTCTCTCGATTCCCCTCTAGTGGGGATCCTGTGTGTAAATGGTTATTGTTTTTGTTTTAGTTTGGTTAATTTGTTATTTTTCTAAAAACATTTTTGTCAAGTCGCGTGTTTGTTGTGTTGCAGGAATCCCGTAAAGAGCTTGCACGCTCACTGGGTATTTTATGCTGTAATAATAAACATCTATCTATCTATCTATTCTGCCAGCAATGGTGTGACTAAACACTGCAGCGCTGGACCTTTACTTGAATATGTGCGCGTTATAAATGTAAAATTATTATTATTATTTAGTACAACACAATCTCAAATGCCTAGTCCTGGATTTCACTGCTTGCTAGCTATGTATGAGGAACTCTCTAAAATACCATTGCTCCTTTCCAAGAGTTTAGGAATCTACTTACACAAAATACTGCGTCGTCAATCGTCAACACTGGAGTTGTAGGATGTTGTTTTATGCTCCAGAGGACTAATGTCCACGAGAGAGTGTGCTGACACCGTCAAACGAGCTACACATTGCAGCCTTCACCAGTCACCACAGTGCAATGGGTTTCAATGAGCCGGAATTGATCTGTGGACCCCAAAGATGCCTGGTGTACCAGTATGATAAAGGGAGCTTAGTCCACTGAACCATCATCCGTCCCTGACATGCTGAGTTTAGGATTTCTTAATAAAGTTAGTCTAGGATATCTTACATTTGCTCATTATAAATTAATGACACTTCGGCTCATCATTGCACGATAGCTTTGTCAGGAAATTGTTAGCGACACCGCATGAAAATATTATATTAAAGTGGAATTTAATCTACAAATAACCATGTCAGTTATTACGTTGGGCTTAAAATTAGACATTTTGATGGCAATTTATTTGAGAATAAAATGAATTATAGGAAACTCATCTGCTCCTTCCTGCAAAGCCTTTTTGTTCCGACATATAAATAAGGGAGTGTGGGTGTATTTGTGAACGCATCTGTGTGCAGGGAAGCGATGGAGCACGATGATGATTAGCGTTCTGTGGAGACAAAGGTGGTTGGACATAATGGTGGCTTCTTGACCTCCAGTGTGACATTTAATGGCACTTGCTCTACTTATTTAATCAAACTGTCACGATGATTTCAGCCACTTAAACATAGCATACATCTTGTAAACATTACTGATTTAAAGCATTTCTGTTTAAGCTCTCCCGTTATCATCGCTGAAGCGGCATGTCATTTATGATGCCTGATTTTTTTTTTCTACACGCTGGACAAAACATATTAATCAACGATACGAAATATCATTCCGACGAGAGCGTCTTTTAAAATGTTATTTTGCGATTCTATGGCTCGAGACAAGGTTGTAGGCATAACACATTTGTATTTTCGCCATTTCGAATTTGAAAAGGAATTGTCTTGCACGAGATACAATTAGACGATCTGTCAAAAGGCACTGAGTTGCGAAGTAAAAATCTTATTTCTTAAACTCAACTTTCATCCGTTAAATATCCCACGGGGCCATCCTTCCCCCT
Source organism: Geotria australis (assembly GCA_036362915.1). Lineage (NCBI taxonomy): Eukaryota > Metazoa > Chordata > Hyperoartia > Petromyzontiformes > Geotriidae > Geotria > Geotria australis. Next base: position 3,060,284 of record JAZEWU010000022.1, read on the forward strand.
CTTTCAGATTACGCTTCAGAAAGGACGACCACATACTGAATACTCATGCTGTATTTCCTTTCATGTCTTAAATTGAAATTACAGCAATTATCCCTAACGGTAGATGAATAAAGAACACAATTTCATCTGGTGATTGCATTAAGTGTGTCTGCACATGACAGACCTTATCTTGCTAAATGTGAAACTTTTATACACCCAGGTACACCTTTGTTCGGGTAATAATTGAAGGAATTGCCTCCAAGCATTTTTTTGATGACGCTTAGTTAAGATTTGTGTGCCTAGTGTTGCACTTTTAATGAAGCAGTCACTCATAGTTAATAAGACTACGGTTTAATATGTAGGTTTTAGCAGCTGCTGTTAATATAAGTGTGGTTTTATGGATTTGGGTAACACGTAAGCTTAACGCGGATAGGCATACGTGGCCAATGGTTTTGTTACACGATTAGAAAAAGCTTCCATATTTTGGCACGAAATGTCTTTTAGAACGGTGATTTTTTTTTAGCTTTGGCTCCACGCCTCTGAGTTCTCAACTGAACATCGTGTTATAAATTGAGATCATTATTATTATCCTTGCAGGCTTTTTCATTTTTTATCGACTTTGGGAAACGTGTGCAGGACTGTTGGATCCACACGAAGCACACGTTCCCATCGCACACGGTGCCAAGGGATCTTCTTTTGAAAATTACATTAGCGGTCTTGTCTGCGAGACCTGAGATGGCTACGTATCGGCAATCAACATTCCCACGCCCTGCATACACAAAAACAACCTAGTGACCACGTCCGTCGAGACTGAAGTGTCATGCCACGACGTCGTGTATCCTTCACTCAACGACAACCTCCGCTCCGTGAATTCATTAGCACGTGGAAAAAGTCACGATGCTCCTGATTCTGTGCCGGGTGCCTGTGCAGCGGTAACATCCGCGCCTCCTCACAGAAAGCAGGTTCTGCCCGTCGTGGTTCGATTCCAGGCCCGATCCTCTTTCTGTGCAGCTTGTGTGTTCTCTCCCCCTGGTCTGCGTGGGTTTCCTCCGGGTTCTCCTGTTTGATCCCACAACTAAAAAACACGAATTAATTAATTGGCCGATAGCATTATAATATGTTGGACGCAGTGTCTGGCGAGTTGGCGCCGGTTAACCGCGTCGCTTGACCCCCCCCTTCCCCCACCTCTGCAGGTTCCCTCGCGCCTCTGATTTGTTCTCTCTTCCAACGAATACCTCGAATATTGAATCAACATGTGCGCGTCATTATTTGTATGTATTATTATTATGATTGAACACTGTGTGTTATGATAAACTGGTCAACTTGTCATGCCAGTTAAGTAAGCTGATTACATCTCCTCACATTAGCTTTGGATCCAACCCTCGATCCTGTCAATTAGTCTTAATTAGTGCATAACCGTCCACCTGAATGGTGCCACTAATCGTTTTAATCAACACTATAAAAATGAAAAAAAAAACTACGGGGTCCTTCTTTATAGTTGGCATTTTAATTGCGAGCCTCTGAAGGCTATTAACGATGCTGCACAATATACGAATTACTTACAAGGTGATTCGTCTCTTCAAAGGGGGTTGGAATTGATTCCATTGTTTCCATTGATTGGGACAGGATTAGTACACCTGGATAGATAGATGTACTGATACTGGATGCTTCCAACGTGGGAGGCGAAACGTTGCGAGGGAGAGATGCAGATCGCTCGACACGCTATCCCGAAAGAACAGGTCTGAAGAGCAGCCATCAGATAGATAGATGTTTATTATATCATCAGAAAATACGCAGTGAGCTCGCAAGCTCTGGAAGTGGAATTCCACCTGGATTGGTGGCGAGAGTTTTGGTGACATGTGATTTTTTTCAATAGATACATACATCTGCATTCATGCAACGCACGTCGCATCAATACAAGGTATGCGAGAACGCTTTACAGCAACAACAACCGCCATTCGTCACTAAGTGGCGGTGACGTCACCACGGCGCTTGTGCCAGGCCAGGTACACCTTAAGGCGACGTGAAGTGTCAAAGGCTCTCCGACAAGTCACAGCACAGACCCAGGTGTCACAATAAACATATATCTATTTATGGTCTGCCTGAACCGAGAATGCTTTACACACATTAAAACATGCACACGATTACCCAGTATAATGTACAAGACATTTCGTCAAAAATAACCACGAAATATATGCTGGGCAATGTGATATATGCTGGGCAATGTGATGAAAAACAATGAAAGCTTGTATTATAAGGAGCGAGAGGCGAAATAATAATAATGGATGCGCCGTGCCACAAGCAATTCAGGGACAACCGTTCTGGACTGCTCTAGCTGTTATTAAGGACAACCTCATTTGGCCATGCAGGTACATAATAGCACGGTGATATTTACATTTACTTCCACACTGCTATTTACAGGACATTAACGCGGCCTGCTATTTACGTGTTGGCTGCGGTGCCTTTGGCTTAACGCAATTCTAATGAAAGCAATTATTTTTAGATTTGCAAGTGTAATTGTATTCTCCCCAAAGACAGCCACAGGTGAATGTGGCCGGGTCACCGACGCGTGCAACGCAAACGTGGAACAGTGCACATGTCGTGATAAACAATTGCAATGTATATGGGGTCTCCAGTTTGAGTTAAGTACACGTACACACGCTAAGCGTTAGGATCAGGGCAGCATTACCGTATTATCTGGATTATTAGAAGCCTTGCTTTTTCTGTTGTTTTGAAGCAAAAGTTGGTGGTGCACCTTATAATCCAGCAGGTGTATGTGAGGCCAGAATTGTATATTCACCCTGGGTGCACGTTTTGGGTGTGTCTTATTTACTAGTGTCTTATTTGCTAGAGTAATCTGGAGCATTCGGTAGTACTACCTCGCGAGAGTGCTTTGAAACCATAGGTACTCTATCAGCTTTTTGAAGGACGCCCAAGTAATTTATGTTATACTGTACAATATTTACTTTGGATGTACTGGTGCCCGCCATAGAAATGTCGAGTTCCCAGTTCTGTCTAAAAGTCAACAAGAGAGATGAGCGCTGTTTGAGTGTGGAGACATTTTTCATTGGCTATCATATTTCGCAGATCGTAAACTGAAACGTTTCAATTCATCAACGTAAACGCACAAAGAATATACACTGTTCTAGTAACTGAAATCTAGCATCATATTGACTTAGGCGTCACATTTCACCCGAGGAAAATTATTTTCTGTGTTGACCATGGCGATGATGTGTCGCTGTTTAGCATGAGCCGATACAGCCGGCACGGTGGCGCGGTGAGTAGCGCTGCCGCTTCACAGCAAGAAGGGTCCCGGGTTTGAATCCGAGCTCGGGTGCCTTTCTATACGGAGTTTGCATGTTCTCTCCGTGTCCACGTGGGTTTTTACCGGGTGCTCCGGTTTCTTCCCACCACTCAAAGGCATGCTGCTGCCTAGGTTAATCGGGCTGATTAAATTGCCCCCTGTCAGTACCTTGTGATGAATATCAAGGGTACAGCCCTGCCTTGCGCCCTCTGTCTGCAGAGGTAGGCTCCGGCTCACCGCGACGCTGTACCGGATTAAGCGGGGACCCATGATGATTAATACTGCAGGTGTGTTAACAATAACAATTATGCACCGTCTGCTTCGAAGTCACAGTGAACTTTAAAGATCCAGTGATGCGACTGTGAGCACCTTTTTGCCAGTGTCCGGATAATGTAAAACATAAACGAGGTTTTACCTTTCCTAGCAATGAGACAAGTGTTAAGATCTTTGCACATAATCACGTGATGCCTTACAGAGGTGTAGGCCATTGTGTGTCGGCGTCACTGTCCAAATTTTTCAATTTTTGAAGAAAATAGCCACAAATTCCTGAATTGGAATGGACACAGATGGATGGGTCTTTATTATTACAGTACAAAATACACGGTGAGCTTGCAAACTCTGGAGGCGAGATTCCTGCGATACAACAAACGTACAAACTAACCAAAATAAGACATAGCAATCATATGCTTATAACTGTTGTTTACTCGCACAGTTACATTAATATTGTATAACGCTTCGAGAAGATGTTTGGAATTCGCATCAGTCACTCAGTCATGATTGTCTATCCCTGCGCCTCTCAGCTGCAGTCTTACTTTCTTCAAAAAAATAAGTACTTGAAAAAATTACTTATCGAATACTTGATGCCATCTTTAGTGGTTTCAGTGCCTTTGAACATTTCCAAATCTCCACATACAACCTTTTGTCGGGATAAGTTTAGACATTAAAATGACGAAAGTGTTTGCCTACCCTAAAAAAGTGAAAGGTTTAGATTGTTGGATGTGAAAATCTGTCACGGTATTTGGAGATTCAGCACCCTTGAAAACTTCAAATTTCAAACTATCATGGGTCTAAGTTCAAAATAAAGGAGTTGAAATGTTCACCATAATTAGTGTTTGTGGAGGGGGGGATGATTTGGAGAGGGACGTAGGAAAAATAAAAAATATATAATTTGCCATCTTAAGACATGCTGCCATCTAAAGACATCCTGCCTAGGTTAATTGTCCTGACTAAATTGCGCCCGGTGCCCTGAGATGTTGTAACTTGTTTACCCCTCCCCGCTGGACAGCTGGTAAAAAGAGCTATATAGCTCAACTGTTCATTCCAGCTTAACTAAGGTAGAAGCGTTCACGTCGCGATCCCTGTCAGGTAATACTTGGTATTGCCTGCGAATTCTACCAAACACTTCGAGGCCGAGCTGAAAGACAACGATGTCCAGAAGCTGACCATCGTGCTTCGAAGAATCGCAAAGAAGAAGAAGCTTAACTAAAAAATGACTGGCTGACAAATCTGACGTCAGAGATCCTAATTCTTCAGGTACAAACTTTTATAGGTTTAGGTTTAATATCTAACATACTCAGAGCATTCCACCTCAAGTTTAAAACAATTGGGAATTGCTCTCAAGAGCTGCTATTTCGGGATAACCTCTCACTTTCGCGACGTTTCACCTCCAACGTTGGAGGCATCCTCGGACTTCCAACGTGGGAAATGAAACGTCTCGGCGGAGAAAGGAGCAACGCTGCAGACGGTTATCCCGAAAGAGCAGCTCTTCATATCAATTCTCATACATCGAGCTGTGAAAACGTACATCAAAGCATGTTTGGCCAAATACATTAATGATTGCTTGGCATGTGGGAAGAAACCAGGATACAGTACCCGCAGAAAACCCACGCATATAAGGGATAAGGCTAAAACCTTCGCACAGATGGATTCAATGCACGACTATATCACCATCGCCTGGCACCCTTATGTTCACGTAAGGTAAGATTTTTTTTAGGATTATTGTTATAGCAAAATCTTATTCGCCTCTTGCCAAAGATGGAAAACGAAACAGCTGCATTGTGGAATCCCCCTGCGGGCATGCAATCTTACGAAAATTCTGCATATATTGAACGGACGGTAGACACACTTTGCTTTCTTTAGGCAGATGTTCTCACACAATTCAGGGATATCCTATAATACAACCAGCCGGGCCACACGGGAGCCTTTGCTACACGTGGACCTGTGCCCGGGCCACCTCCATCAACAAAGAGCTGCTTGCAAATGTATGCAAAGCATTTTAATCTTAAAGCGCCAAGAATCCCGCTTTCAAAAATGTAAGTCTTACCTATTCCACTGTGCGCGCGCCGTTCCTCCTCCCAATCGTTGTTGTCACTGTTCACAGTGAAACCTTCAAGGAGCCACGTTTGTTATCAACTGTGAATTCAAGGTGATTACATAGAGGCTATTCTAATCGCCCTATACACTTAATCGGTGGTGCCTCTAAGCTGACTGTTTGCTGTGAGCGAGGCCGCGTGTGAAAGCTGTCCAAGGTGCGAATTTCGCAAATACACGAACTGGCTCGTTGTACTGCAGTCTGGAGAAATGTCAACACGTTGCGATCGGCCGTGGTTAATCTACTGCTGGATGAAAGCTTCCCAAACACCGCGCCACCGAACCGCCCCTTACCCTTTCCTATCAGTTAGAATTGTTGGTATCTCGCATTAATATATGGTCCACGTTTTTTTCTCCCAGCCTCTCAGCGAAATTCCTAGCACATCGAGCAAATGTGGATTCGCTGAAAATTCACATTCGAATCACGCCGATTGCAGTGCGATACGACCAATACGAAGTGACCTGGGACAAAACCCAATCAAAAGTCCCTGCGAGTCATAAACCTCCAGCATCCCATGTAAATAGCCCCAGAGCCCTGACCCTTGATTATAAATGTTGGCAGTGTACATTTTATATTTAGTCAAGGTTTATGAATAGTGGTGGCTTAGGGCTATAGCAGTGCTTAGGTTTAATATTGATACAATCAATAATCATTGTCAGCCAAATGTCGCCGCTGCCTCTACTGACGTTGCTTATGATTCTGTGGCCGTTGCGAGAGCTCGCTTGCACGTCCAATAATTCTCGTAAAATAATTCTGCTGCTCATGCTGCTCTCACTGTTGCTTATTACGGTTACAGCTTCTAATAATGCTGCTCTGTGGCGGCACGATGGCGCGGTGAGTAGCGCTGCCGCCTCACAGCCAGAATTCCCTGGGTTCGAATCTCGGCTCGGGTGCCTTTCTGCGTGGAGTTTGCATGTTCTACCCGCGCCCGCGTGGGTTTTCGCCGGGCACTCCGGTTTCCTCTCACCGTCCCAAGACATGCTGCTGCATAGGTTAATTTGCCTACAGACCAAATTGATCCCGGTGCCCTGTGATGGATTGGTGTCCCATCGTGGGTATAGCCCTGCCTTGCGCCCTGTGTTCGTCGGGATAGGCTCTAGCTCACCGCGACCCTGTACAGGATTATCTGACAATGCATCGTTGAATGCTGCTGCTGCGTTCACTGTTTATAATAATAACAGTACTTACAATGTATACCGCCGCATATTCGGTCAATGTCGACGGTATTCGTTCGAAAAGAGAACGATTCAGAGGGGGGGAGCTAGCGACGTGGTTATCCTGCATATTATGGTGATATCAGACGATTGATTCATTAGTGTTTTTTTTTGTTGTGGGGGGAAATCGGGGAATCCGGAGGAAACGCACGCAGAACAGGGAGGGGTGAGAACACACAAACTCGACGCAGAAAGACGCCAGAGGAAGGGAATGGAACTGCCACGGGCAGGAACCTTCTTTGATGTTACCACTGCGACACCCTGCTGCTGCTGGTGTTATGATTGTGGGCCCACTGTTACAGCTGATGATGATGATGATTTTAGGCGTCTTATGCTTATTTGGCTACTCGCACGATTCCTGACATTGCAACTGTTACAGCTGCTTCTGAGAATCGGTCTCTAGTGCTGCGCCCACGTTGGATGATACCTCAAACGTAGGAGGCGACAACCAAGGAGAGAGGAGGCACGCTCGACGCGGCTATCCCAAAAGAGCAGCTCTTGAGAGCAATTCTCGTGCATCGAGCCGTGAAACCCTACATCGATACACATCTGCATCGAATAACGCTCCTTTTACTTGGCTTCGCTATTATTATTGTTATTGCAGCTGGGGCTTCTGATCCTTCCGTTGTTGCTTCCACTGCTGCTTCTGTGGTTAAGGTATTGCTGTTACAGCTGCTGCTTGTTATGCTAATGCTGCTCTCTCCACGATTGACAATTGCTCTCCATAGCTGATCTTTCGGGACAGCCGTGTCGAATGTTCCGTCTCCCTCCTTCGCGACGTTGCGCCTCCCACGTTGGAGGCGTCGTCAGGCGTTGCTCGACACGGCAATCCCGAAAGAGCGGCTTTGGAGAGCAATTATCATACATCGATCCGTGAAGACCTCTATCAGTACACATCCATAACAGAGTTTCTGATCTCAACAATACGACCACATCTGCTTGTGATGCCTCTGTGACTGTTTCTGACAATTGTAACATTGTCCTAGCAGCTTGCTTCTGATGTTGATTGAACGACTTCGATCATCGCTGCTTCTGTCGAAGCCTCCACTGCTTCTGGTATTGTGTCGACCTTCATAGGTGCTGGCTAACAGCACTTGCCCCTACAGTCTGTTAAGGTTTTATGCTGCTTTCCTCCTCTTGTTTATTCTATGCATTCATTGTCAGAAACTGCTTGCTTAATCCTGTACAGGGTTGCGGTGAGCCGAAATCTATCCGGCAGACACAGGGCGCAAGGCAGGGCTATCCCCAGGATGGGACGCCAGTCCATCAGCAGGCACCTGGGGAAATTAGGTCCGCAGGCCACTTTAACCTAATGATAATAGACATAACGTATAACGCGCATATTCGTTTAATGCCAAAGGTATTTGAAGACACAATGATTCATAGGCAGCGCGAGGGAAGGGGGGCGGCGAGGGAGCCACGCAATTAGCCGGCGCCAACATCTGCCAGACACTGCGTTCTATATACATACTCTATCATCACTACTCCCACAGCTGCATCTTGTTTCTGCTTCTGCCTTCCACCCTTGCTATAGCTTCCCTGCTGCGACTACTTATTCGACTATTGATTCCAATAACATCGCCACCAACACCACCACAGCAGCTGCTTTTCTGGTTTTGCTACTTCTGCTGCTGATTATTCCACTATTGTTTCCATTATCATCATCATGATCACCACCACAGCTGCCTTTCTGGTTTTGCTTCTTGCTAGCTACTACTGCTGCTGCTTCTGCTGCTGTTAATAAGAATAATTCTACATTTATAACGCGCACATATTCATTTAATGTCGAAGGTACGCATTCGACGAGAGAACGACTCAAAGGCGCGAGGAAAGTGCAGCGAGGCGGAGGAGGCAGCCAGGCGGTTTTGCCGGCGCTATATTGCAACACACTGCTTCCTATATAGTACGACGTTATCGGCCAATTAATTAATTAGTGGGTTTTTTTACTTGTGGGAGGAAACCGGAGAACCCGGAGGAAACCCACGCGGACACGGGGAGAACACACAAACTCCCCACAGAAAGGCACCCGAGCCGAGATTCAAACCCGGTGCCCTTTGATGCTGGGGATAGCCCTGCCTTGCGCCCTGTGTCTGCCGGGATAGGCTCCGGCTCACCGCGACCCTGATACAGGATTAAGCGGTTTCTGATAATGAGATGAGATCAAAGACAAAGATCCCCCGGTATAGCCTTAACAGATTGTAGGGTCAAGTGCTGTTAGCGAGCACCTATGAAGGTCGACACGGCACACGAGGGGGTGGGTGACCAGCACCACGCCCGGCCGCCTTTGTCTCCCTAGTGGCGACGTTTACACACCGCACCAGTTACTCATTTAAGGCTGAGTCGACCTAGGGGAGGCCCAGGACCGGTTTAGAAAATCGTAACTGGTGTTGGCCGTGAGCGGGATTCGAATTCGGGACACAGCCAGGTTCGTAGCCCAGCGCGCGAACCGCTGAGCTTACCGCTCCCTACCCACACCACCACCACCGAACATTGCTGCCTTTCAGGTTTAGCGTCTCTGCAATCCGCTGCCGCTGCTCCAGCGCTGGGGTAAACCCCTCCTCCTCTCCACCACGCGGCGACGGAGCGGGCGGGCTCGGAGCTCGATGATGTCAGACAAGGCAGGCGGATCCGCGGAGCTCTTCCAGCGGCCACTCAACCGCCAGCATCGGCAGCAGCAGCAGCTTCAGCGTCCGTGCGCCTCGCTCATTCAGCCCACCCGTCTACAGGACGGTGAGTGGAGAGCGGAGGCTGCGCGCGGGTTTGGGTCAATGCGATGGCGGGGAACGGGATGACAGTCCGTTGCCTGTCACTTGCGCGTGTTGTTGGTGGGGGTTTTCGCGAAATTCTTTTAACGGGTTGGTGATGTGAGCCGTGCCACGCTCGAAGCACGCCGCGAGAGAGACACGCGGTCGATCTCTGTGCCTGTGTTATACCTCGCTCTGGGACGGGTGAGGGTAAAATCCGTGCCTCCTGCCCCCCGTACGCGCACCGTGAATGCCTTGGAAGATGTTTTGATGTTAAGCGACGCTTCGGGCAATGCCCCCTCCTTGTTCAGAGCAGAAATTATCTCGCACGTTTACCGCGTGCAGGTTTGTGCCATTCGGGCGCCGCTGCCAAAGCGGTGTCACGAACAATTGTGTGTAATGAATGATGAATGAGTGAGATTCTTGCGTTGTTTACGTGCCGTTGTGTGTTTGTGTGCACGATAGTTGCGTTTCAAAGCTGCTCTTTCGGCACTGCACTCTCTGTCCTTTGCAACGTTTCGCCTCCCACTGTGGAGGCATCCTCAGGCGTCCTGAGTTCCGAGTGCGTTTGGGTGAAGTCGACGATGCTGTGCCATATATAAAGCCCTCTCGGGATATATATATGGCACAGCATACTCGCCTTAACACACACACACACACTCGGAACTCAGGACGCCTGAGGATGCCTCCAACGTGGGAGGCGAAACGTCGCGAAGGAGAGAGAGGGGAGCGCTCGACACGGCTATCCCGAAAGAACAGCTTTGAAAAGCAACTGTCTGGCATCGAGCCGTGAAAACCTACATCAGTACAATGTGCACACGTGCAAACTGTGTACATTTGGGTGTCTATGGCGGGCACATTGTCTGTGTGAGTGCGTAGCTCTGTAAGAAACACGCGCAGATGAGTATGTAAAGCCCACGTGGATTCTTATTTAAATGTATATCCGCGTATGCCTGCATATCTGTGGATGAAGATACATATTGTTCACCAGGCATTCCTATAGTATGTGTAGGCTGCCGCTTGTATCTAGGTATATATGCATGTGTGGTGTGGATGTGTGTTCGTGGAAGTGACTAAGCCTCGAATGAGTACCTGGTACTGTGTGTAAACATCGCGATTAGGGATATAAAGGCGGCCGGGCGTGGTGCTGTCCACCTACCTCCTCGCGTGCCCTGCTGACCTTTACAGGTGCTCGCTAACAGCACTTGACCCGACAGTCTATCACGTCTATGCGGGGATCTTTGTCTTTGTGCAAGTGTGTGTGTGTGTGTGTGCGTCAGTGGTCACCCCACCTACGCTCGACAATACATTTAACAAATGCGCAACGGTCAGTTCGTCTGCGTGAATATCAGTCATCGCGGCACCATCGACCATGATCGGTCCACTGCTGGATGGAACCGTTAAGCAGCCGTAGCCATCTATCTATGTGACGGCGATGCGATGTGGCGGCACTCCACACGGCTGCACCTGCTCAGAGAGCGGTAGGGATCGCTGCCGACTCAGCGCTCCGCTCGCCGGCGGAGCGCATTCCACAAGGATCCTCCTCCCGCGCAGCAGCGTTTAACTTCTGTCCGAAATCCGCGCTTGCCGAAACTTGTAATAATGCGGTACGTCTCCCCAGCGTGCGGTGTGTGTGTGTGTGGTGGGCTCGTGTGCCGTGTCGACCTTCATAGGTGCTCGCTAACGGCACTTGACCCTACAGTCTGTTAAGGCTACACGGGGGATCTTTGCCTTTGGGGTGTGTGTGTGCGCGGAGTGTATGTGTGTTTGGGGGGGTGTGTGCGGGGCTGTTAGCGCGCAGCGCTCCGAACCCGAGTTCGAGTCCTGCTCACGGCCAACACCAGTGACGATTTTCTGAACTGGTCCTGGGCCTCCCCTAGGTCGACTCAGCCTCAATTGAGTACCTAGTGCAGTGTGTAAAAAAAATGCCACTAGGGAGACAAAGGCGGCCGGGCGTGGTGCTGGTCACCCACCTCTTCATGTGCCTTGTTGATCTTCATAGGTGCTCGCTAACGGCACTTGACCCTACAGTCTGTTAAGGCTATAGCGGGATCTTTGTCTTAAGTGTAAAACATGTGGGGAGCAGTGGCACAGCGGTTAGCCTATTGTGTGTTATCACCAGCCACGTTCAATCCACTGCTGGATGAATGGCTCCCCAATCCGTCGCGCATCCCTCACGTTCATGCGATGCAACAACGCACCCACCCAGCCGCCTGCACATGAACCGATTTCACTGCTCCATCTCTCTTCGGTGGATGTGCCTTTTGGACGCCGTTGCATTCCTTAGCTGCCACTTGGGCATTATTCTTTAGCATCAATCCCTTATAGCGACGTCTATTACCCAAGCCGACGCACTTACTTTAACAGAATGCTGTAGTATTTAACCTGCGCAGTTCTCTAATCCACGTGTTCGTGTGTTGTATTTACACGCTGTATTGTGCTTGCATAGGACACTCGTATATAGACCCCTTGTGTTTTGCACACAGACACACGCATGCGTTACACGCAGCATTAGTAGTATACTGTCATAGTGCACTACCCCGTAGCGTGTGCGCTTCTGACTGGGAGCGGTGGCGCAGCGGTTAGCACATCGCCCTGTGAACCTGGTGACAACAGTTCGATTTATTGATGTAGCTTTTCACGGCTCGATTCGTGACTGTGGCTCTGAAGAGCTGTTCTTTCGGGATAGCCGTGTCGAGCGATCTCTATCTCTCCGTCGCGACGTTTCGCCTCCCACGTTGGAGGCATCATCATGCCTGAAGCGCAACCATCAAAAGTTCGATTTCCACTCACGGTCAACGTCAGTGGCGAGTGCTATCCGCCGCTAGCCAGCCTGGGGAAGTATGGCCATTCAAGCTTCATGACCGACACTGGGTGGGGACCCTGTAAGCATGGAACGTCGGGCGATCGTTGGTCCGAACCTCACGCCCATTACATTCTCTCAACGTTGCACGTTTACTGGGCAAATCTTCATCCAGCAGCGGACTGTCAAAGGGCTGACAATGTTAATTATCAAATACATAATAATGAACACAAAGCAAACGGCTCGAATGTTAAGACACATCTTAAACGGGGAGTTATTGCCACAGACACTGTACGATTCACGCATACCGTCTTCGCATTACAAGACGCCTTTGTTTCCTGCTTGTAATTTGAAGCAAAAGTTGGGGGTGCCGTCTTATAGGCCAGTAAGCGTGCTCGTGTCTGTGTGTGAGAGGAAGAGACGAGCGTAGGGGTCATTGTATTGACAGCGGGCACAGATTCGGGACTGTGTCCTACTTTAAGGCGCATATAGTCCGGAGAATACGGGTTAACATTTGGCGTTAATGACAATGAATACATCATTTTCATCTTAAATTAAAACAGGTTCTTTTTTTGGACGGGGGGAGGGTAGAGTCTGGGGGAACAAAATATAGGCCACAGAATAAATCTAGAAAAGATCGCCGTGTCAATGATAATAAAACAGCCAAAAGGTGACATGCTGCTGATATTCGTACAGTCACAATTTCCACGTCAGTCATCCCGCACTTGGCAAAATGTTTCTGAATCTTACCAGCCAATGTGCACGTGGTCGGAATGTAACCGGGGGGGGG
>JAZEWU010000022.1:3073501-3097153 GCA_036362915.1 Geotria australis
GGGGGGGGTGTGCGCGCCGTGAAATCCTGAACCCCTCCTCGCTGTCACCGGTCCCAGCGATGCGGCGCTTGTCCTGAGATTTGTATTTTTGTTTTATAACGTTTGTCCGTACACACAGCCACCGTGTGTGGCGACAAGGTTGGTCCGACGGGGGAGGAGACATTTGTAGTTGGTTGTTTTTTTTACACCTAACGATTGTGTTGATGCTTGCAAGCAACGCTCGAATTACGTGTGTTTCAGCTGTCCGAGAGTTGGTTGGATCGAAATTAGATGTGATCATTCATAACACGTCCAAGTGTGTTTGTGTTGACCGATACTGCATCCATCCGTTATCAGAAACCGTTTAATCCTGTACAGGGTTACGGTGAGCGGGAGCCTATCCCGGCAGACACAGGGCGCAAGGCAGGGGTATACTTAGGATGTGACGCCAGTTAATCACAGGGCACCGGGGGCAATTTAGTCCGCAGGCCAATTAACCTATGCAGCAGCATGTCTTTGTACTTGTGTGTATGTTTACATTTCTTGCTCGTGTAGATATTGGGATTGGTTGCGGGAGCGCACGTGTTTTTAATCGGTAGGTACAAATAATAATGGTCTGCTTTTTGTCAGTACTCTGATAATTAAGACGTGCCCAATGAGACATGGGGATTGTCTGAGTAGACACTCCGCCAATCTGCCCAGCGCGGGTCCGTAAACCGCTTTGGCCAGAACTGGTTCAGATATTGGTTATCTTAGGTGTGGCTGGGAATGGGACTCGGTTTGATTGTAATACGCTCTAAATGATTAACTCTATAGGAGGCCCAAATACCGCTGTCAGTTTGGTAGTTGCTCTCTTAGACACGGTAAAAGGCAAGGGTGTGGCTCATGCCACTCACTGCACGGTGGCGCAATGGGGGTTTTGCCGGGTACTCCGGTTTCCTCCCGAAGTCCATAGACATACATGCTGCCTAGGTTAATTGGCCAGGGTAAATTGCTCCCGGTGTCCTAAGATGTAATTTTCTTACCCCTCCCCGCTGGACAACTGTTAAAAATAGCTATATAGCTCGATGGTTCCTTCCAGCTTGAATAAAAACTGACTGAACTAGAGGCAGCTCTAGAACATATTTCGGCCCACTCATCCACGCAGACGGGGAATCAAGGTAGAAGCGTTCACGTCGCGATCCCTGTCAAGTAAAACTCGGTATTACCTGCAAATTCTACCAAACACTTCGTAGCCGAGGAGCTGAAAGACAACGATGTCCAGAAGCTCAACAGATGCCAGAAGCCCCCTCAGTCTGGAGCAAGAAGAGAGGCCAATGCCCGCCCGCCTTTAAGGCCAGCACTGACTATTATATCTCTACATGTCGAAGGGCTGTCTGCAACTAAAGAAGAACTTGTTGCAAATGGGAAACTGTCATGTAACCATCACGCTTCGAAGAATCGAATCGAAATCCACGCAGACCAGACCGCCTTCTAAGTGGTAGGAGTACCCACACTTAACCCCACCACAGAATACCTACCAATCGACTAACTGAGTTGTATCCGTTTGTATCGCTGGGTGGACAGAGGCGGCTGGGTGGATTAAAAAAAAAGTTCCCATATTTTTTTTTTTAACTGCCGTGCCGGGGGATGGAATATAACTGGGGGACCTTGGTGGCATAACCCCAGAGCACGGTAGGTAGCCTTCCACAAATACATTCGCCAAACTTGGTGTGCTTCAGGAGTCTTGATGCCCTTCAAATGAAAGGATACCCTCTGTGTGCGGCTGCCTTTTCACTGATCCCTGAAACGATGATTGGTTTTATTTCAACGTCTCTTCCCGCGGAGCGGGCGAACAGAACGGGGCTCCTAAAAATTACATTAAGGGGCCAGTTCGGGGTGGAGCGGGGCAAATGAGAGTAGGTGACAGTGAAGCATTTTTAGTCAAATACCTATTAGGCGATGCTACCTCATTTTAACAAATCACCTCATTTGGATGACAGATAGGCTACATCATGGGCAGCTCTGGTGTCTCTGCCCAACGTAATCGGGGTCTCCTGGTGCACACCCCTTACTTTAATAATCCTGAGAGATATGTGTCTCTCAACACGTTACTAAAATTAACCACCGTTAACCCTTTACATGTTAATATCGTTGAACGGCGGCGCCTCGGTTGAAACCGGAAACCTCCTGCATACGGAGCATAGCTGCTTCCTTTCATGTGCATTTAATGAGTAATTATTGTTATTATTATCCCTTGGAAAGCCGTTTGTCCTCCTGCAAATTAAACACTGGCTACTTATGTGAATGCCCCACTGTTCCATTGTTCCTGGACGCCCCTCTGTTTTGTGCTGAGCACGACTCGGTGAGTGATCTAATTAGACGTTAACAACATTCACCCTCCCCGGGTAATTGTTTACGAGTTACAAAAGACCGGTTCTGCCTTGATGAGTATCTGTAATCTCTTTCGTTAACTTGACCGGGCCTCAAAACTTGAATATATATATTTTGAACAGCTGGACCCATTCGGTCACTTTAAGCAATCGCGGATTTAATTTAGCTTTTCTACGCGGATCTCTGACGGCATTAATGTGTTCTCGCGGCTCTCAGCTGCAATTCCAATTTGGTTGTTAAATCGCGACGGGGGGGTGGGGGGTGGAGAGGGGTTGGTGCGGGAAGTGGAGTGCGCCGCGGGACGGAGGATTTGCCGGTGAATTTTTGACGCTCAGGTGCTTGATATCGCCTCCGACACCGAGCGTCTGGAGGATTTTCAAATAGCCCCGTCGAAGGCGCGTTCTCGAGACCGGGTGGCCTGACCTGTTCACAAACGTCACCGTGACATCCGTCTTGCAACACTCCAGACCTGTTCGCCAAGGGGAGACCCTATCAGTTATTGCTAGACTCCTAGTCCTCCACCGGCGGTCTGGACCTAATCGGGCGCGTAGATCGTCTTCAACGAGGTGTTGCTGCGGCTAGTTTCGCCCTACAGTCGAGCGTCTAAATCAGAATTGAGAACAGCGCCTCGACCGGACGCGTTCGAATTCGATTCTTCGAAGCGTGATGGTTATATGGCAGTTTCCACATTGCAACAAGTTCTTCTTTAGTTGCAGACAGCCCTTCAACATTTAGAGATATAATAGTTAGTGCTGGCCTTAAAGGCGGCGGGCATTGGCCTCTCTTCTTGCGCCAGACTGAGGGGCTTCTGGCATCTGTTGAGCTTCTGGACATCGTTGTCTTTCAGCTCGGCTTCGAAGCGTTTGGTAGAATTTGCAGGTAATAGCAAGTATTACTTGACAGGGATCGCGACGTGAACGCCTCTACCTTGATCCCCACCGTACGCGTGTTCGCACGGGTGGGTCCGCCCGCACGACACCTGCTGCTCACTGATCGTCACGATCATCATGATGGTCGCGCGCTGTGATGCGGACCGTGCCCCATGCGCGAGGCCTGGCGAGGGGCGGTGCGTCGCGACACCTGGAGGAGCATTTGTATCGGCGCATTGATGTCTTAGCGGCTGCTACTACAGCTATCTGTGCGATTCGTTTAGTTGTTGTTGTCGGGTTAAACGGCTGGTATCCTTGTATCCAGGTTAGCCCGCTATCGTGAGGGTATTGCGGCAGAATTTTACCGTGGGGTGTACTTCCTGACGCAAAACTCCTTTAGTCGAAAGGTCTTCAGATCGATATTTGTTTGCAACCTCCCCCCAGACCTGTTCATCCAGGGAGACTCAAACAGGAGGGCTAGACTCCAGACCTGTTCACCAAAGGAGACCCGAGCAGGAGTGCTAGACTCCATTTGACATAGCTCGAGTTCTGGGTTTGATTGGAACACACAAAACCCGCCACCATGATAAGGTTACAATCCATGGGAGTTGGGTTGGGGGGGGACAACAACCCATTGTGGGGGTGGGGGGGGTTCGTGGCTTCTCTCGAAGATTACAAACGTCTCTGGGTTTTTCTGCCAGTTCATTGCTCACAACTGCAATCTGGAAACTCGGAGCAGGGGTTCATGCATCACGCAGGTGAAGACCACAGCATTCCGCACACGCAGGGCGACCACGTGTCCGTAATAGGTAGACAGCAAGCGGCTCTTGCGTGTATGCACGTGTGTTGCTCTTTTCGATTCCGCGCCGCCCCCCGTTTAAGTTAAAATACAACAAAAAGACACGAGTCAAGGAACATCATGCATACGCATGGATTAGTCAATGCTTTCCAACGTGTGCTTATCTTCAGAAGAATTTAATTAGCGGCATGTTAGCTGTTGGTGCATGATGCATTTGCATATTTGTAAACATTATCGTGGTTTTTTTCCTTCCTCTGGCTTGTGCCTGCACGTTTTGGGCAGCCTTTTGATCAATGTGCTCGATTTTCAATAGGGTGAGTTTCTATCAACAACACGGCTTCATATCAAATCTTATTTACATGGGCTCATCCTTGTGGTTGCCTCCCCACTCGCGTCGCGTCGTACAGAGCGAACGCACACTCCCTTTCAACCTCAGCTGGGCAGCGTTACAAAGAAATTGGCCGAGTGGTCCCAGGCAGGACCCAAGAACTCCCCTGGAAAGAGTATTTTGACTCGGCGGAGGCTTTTCTGAGTAAATAATTAATTACCTTTCGTAAGTTACGCTCCGTGCGCCAGTCACTTTAGGGATTTCACGGTCCCAAGTGGGAAGAAAGCAGTCCGTCCCATGTGCCCATCGAGTCAGAGCCTCTTACCGGCCCAGTGCACAGCTCTCTCTCTCTCTCAGGCAGTCGCCAATGTGCCGTCATAAAATGTGCTCGGGTGGGGAGTGGGGCTGCGTAAGGGATTCCCTGGTGGCCACAGATTTCTCTGATAGGCAAGATCGGCATTGCGTATGCAGAGGTTAAGGTGTCTGTCAGCGTGACATTGTGCAATTGTGCGGTCTAACTCAGCGTGGGCGCTCCCAACAACGCAGCCGCAGCACCGAGCTGGAAAAAAACGTCGCCCCCGAACATTTCGTCTTCCACATGTGGAGAGTGGGGAATGGCCTCTGCGTGGCAAACAGTGGTAGTCCATTCATCCATCCATTGTCAGAAACCGCTTGATCCTGTACAGGTTCGCGGTGAGCCGGAGCCTATCCCGGCAGACACAGGGCGCAAAGCAGGGCAATGCCTATGATGGGACGCCAGTCCATCACACGGCACCGGGGGCAATTTAGTCAGCAGGCCAATTAACCTATGCAGCGGCATGTCTTTGGACTGTGCCCGGCAAAAACCGACGCGGACACGGGGAGAGAACATGCAAACTCCACACAGAAAGGCACCCGAGCCGGATTCAAACTCGGGGCCCTTCTCGCTGCAAGGGGGCAGCGCTACTCGCCGCGTCACCGTGCCCCGCACGAACGACTCTAATTAATTGTTAATTCATCCACCGGGCGCGGCGCTCACGCAAGGGGGACTCATCTCCGAGGCGCTAAAAAAATCTCCTGGCCTCATCCAGGTCTGCGCCGCCACACGACCGCTTTTCCGCCTGTTTGAGACCCGTCACTCTTTGGTTCGGCTTGTGCTTGTTAGTACAGCACAACTTGAGACGCTCACAAGCGTCGGCACGATGTTTTTTCCGTTCTTTTTCCCCTCTCCCCCCAAAACCATTCCCTTTCCGAAAGCCTTTTAAAACCGTGCTTTGGGGCCTGAGGGGTTTGGCAATATCCTCCTTTGTTGTTTTTTTTGTATATATATAAAAGACACCACTTCATCTACTGCTCGGCTACGAACCTGAAAGATTAATAATGACGGCATTAAAGCGTGAGTATGGAACGGAGGGAGATTGTGAATCGATAGCTACGGTGAAGCAGAATCTCCCCCCCCCCCCAAAAAAAACCGTCTGCTCTAATCATCAAACACCTGCATAAATCCCTACAGGCAAGCGGAACACATTTGCCATACAGAGCCTGTATTGTTCATCTGTAAAGAGGTGCAATTATGCCTGCAAGGTTGTGCATTTATTAGATAAAGTATATAGGCCGCGGCTTTTAAAGGGTATGTGCTTTCATGCGGTCGGACTGCGAGTTGACCAATATGTGCGCCGTGCCATAATGAGTTGATTTGCATTCAGCAGCGTGGTAATATATGAAAGCGCCACGCGTAAACGGCGTTTCTCTCATAAAAGGCAAATTTTCGTGACCACAAGGTTTCACCGACAATGGCACTTTTAATAAATCTGAACAGTGAACATTTAAATGTTGAAAAGTGCCATTCATTCCCAACGCTTTATTATGTCGTCGGTTATTAATTTTAAATGTCAGTAATTGAAACAACCTTTGGACAAAAACATTGAACTTTAAAGCTTGAAATGCTATCCACTTTTCATGACATATAGCCGCGCGCTCATTACGTTGCATTTAAGCCCATCTCCGTCCACACACAAGCGGATTTACCAGACGCCGCCGCCACCGAGTACCGTCGGCTGACGTAATTAAACGTGAACTCGCGTTTCTGACTACTGCACCGGTTTTCATCGCTCTTTGGCGACAAATAACGAGGGCGCGGCGGGGCCAGACGCCGGCTTCAAGCGAATGCGACGGGGGTCTCTTTTTCTCGCGAGAGGCTTCGCATTGATCGCGATCCGCATCTGTTGAGCAGCGCCGAGCGAGACAAGTGCCTCCTTGCATTGGCACTGAGCTCGTTCGCCACTACAGAGGGATCGCCGATAGCAACTCCGGCGAACGCGCGCGCCCTCCTCCTGGCCAGTCTTAGTTCAATGGCATGTAGTTTTTATGCGGATACGCTCGGAGCGCGTGTGCATGAGTTTGTGTTTGAATCGATAAGTGATTTGTACTTTCAACATTTGCACCGACCCCCATCGATTTTGATGGGCTGGGGGGGGGGGTAGCTAACAAATCGTGTCTGTGTACGTGTGTGTGTGTACGTACGTGTGTGTGTGTTTGTGAGGAGCGGTAGCCCAGTGGTTAGCGCACTGGGCTACGAATCTGGCGACCCGAGTTCGAATCCCGCTCACGGCCAACACCAGTGACGATTTTCTGAAACCGGTCCTGGGCCTCCCCTAGGTCGACTCAGCCTCAAATGAGTACCTAGTGCGGTGTGTCAACATCGCCACTAGGGAGACAAAGGCGGCCGGGCGTGGTGCTGGTCACCCACCCCCTCGTGTGCCGTGTCGACCTTCATAGGTGCTCGCTAACAGCACTTGTCCCTACAGTCTGTTAAGGCTATATAGGGGATCTTTGTCTTTGTCTTTGTGTGTTTGTGAACTGTTTTGGTGGTGTGATGTTAGTGATGCGATCATTATCGTCATCGCCATCGTTTTAGTCAATACGCATGTTTGTGTCGCAGGAATTCCGTAAAGAGCTTGCAAGCTCAGCATCATCACCATCATCGCCACCACCATCGTCGCCACCGGCCTTCATAGGTGCTACTCGATAACAACAGCATTGACCCTACAGCCTGTGTGAGGCTAGACGGGGGAACTTTCAGCTTTGTGTGTGTGTGCGGAGTTTGTGGGGGGGTTTGACGACTTTATAAGCCGGGCACCCATGTTTGTAAGTGGGGCTTTGTATGTCTCGACGATCACTGGCGGGTGCAAGCCGAAGTCAATCTGGCCTCTTGTTGGGCCTGGCGAAATGTGACGTGAATTCAGGCAAATCGACTCATGTGTGTCGTCCGGTGTGTTAGCAATACAAAAAAGGAGAGAACATTTAATAAACATATAATGGAAATCGTGACGATCGTGGTATTTCAGCACTCACTCGTTGCTCGCCTTAACTAGAATTTGTTGTTTAAAGGCAGAGAGGAGAGAAAATCATTCAGAGGAAACGTCTTGTACTGGAGACCGTTTCTTCCATCGACACATGTAAGAAATGTCAGCCTTTTGGAAAACACTTGGGTTTTACAAGAGCAACGGTTAAAGGCGATAGCACTTTTCCGCAACTTACAAGTTGTTCGTTGCACCTTTGACTGCTGAGGTCTGTGGCAAATTTCCCTTCCCTCTTACGATGCTATGGGTATGGACATGTATTGATTTGATAGAAAAATATAATTTTAGTGTTAGTCAAATTCCTCTTTATTTTCGGCGTACGGTGTCCCCAAGATACCACATATTTCTTCACACTGCCCTATGAAGTGCGGAGTTAAAGAGACTTTTAGGAATACACAAGTGATGTGCAGCGTATACCCCAACTTGTCTTCGGAGCAGTGTCTGGTAAAGGTCACGAGGAAAGGGCACTGTGCACTCCTGCGGGTGTCCGAAATTGATGCAAGTCAAAAGAGTTTGAAGAAGGACACTTGCCTGGAGCGATAGTTCTATTTTATTCTGAAAACATTTTGGCAGTTTAATAACAATAAGTTATTGCACGCACTAAATCTGCCATTCCAGGCGAGACCGTTACTTATAGCGTGACAGTGTCTGCGCGTGCGTCCGGCGTTTCGGTTTTGCATATATTGTATCCGGTAGATGGATTAAGTTGTTTACAACCAGTTGACAAATAAAGATCCAACATTTGTGCTCAAAGCGTGACCCCTGTGCCCAGTGTCTGGGCAGCTCCAGAACGCGAGTTACCAGTAATTGGCTGCATCCGCTATGTTTGTCTAAACTCCCCAGCGAAAAGGCTTGTTTGTTTTGAGCGACATAACCTACCGTGGGTGGTTCTCCTGCTTTCTGACAGTGGTGTGCAACATCCTAATGGTTTGGTGGAGAACTGGGCAGTGTCCGCAGGTAACTTTTGACCGCCGGAATTGCATTCTCCTTCAGCTGCGGCACTGGGTGTCGGGAATTTGCCTCCGTGGTCTTCCTTGCAGGATACGTCGTGTCTATTAATCACAGTTATTCAGGCCGCTCCAACCAGCATTAATACAATCAATCTTGGGGGTAGTTGTCAGGAGAGTGCAGATTCTGGGTCATAAAATCTAATTTTTGTGACGCATGTTTCGTGAAATCTGATGAATCTCGGCTGTGATTTTATTAAAAAAATGATGCTTTAATGGAATAAGGCTATGGCAGTATGTTATATGAATGCCACAAGGCTTTAGTGCTTAATGTAATATTAAATCACGGGGCTTAACATTCTGCAATGTTGCCTATTTGGCCGCAAAACTTTCTGCTTTGGTTTTGTATTCATAAAGATGTGTTTAAATATTCACAATTGTCTTCGGTTGTTCTTGTCAGTAGTTCCTTTCGACAGGGGTAGTTGCTGAGATGACTATGTTACAAGGAGCCTCCTAGCTTATGCCTAGTACAATTGCCTTTTAATCAGGAATCAATGATAGCAACTACTGAATTACTACAGAATTTTCTGAAATAAAAATGTAATTACTGTACTAATATCAGAGATTTGATGGTGAGGCTCGGTCGATGGGTTTTGATAAAACAAATATTGTTTATATTGAAAATGGTATTTTTGAAAGGAGGAATTGAATTACTAATATCGATACATGCTAGGGCTTGGGTTATGCGTGGTCATTCATCCTTTTGACACAATCGTTTTGATATTTATATCACAGACTGGGAGATTACCGTTTTAAGTACTCCATTCAAATTCAACAATGAGGTTAATTCCGCTTCTGAAAAAAGAGAGTCAACGTAATTACGCGTACTTTGTACATTTGTAAATGTAGCAGCTGATATTCTTAATTTAATGATTAATTTCAGTGGAAATTGGATTGGCTTTAAACCAAGCACAAAGAAGAACAAATAAAATGTACTGTTTGGGATTAAGCCAATGTCTTGTCTTCGGTAAAGGGTTGGATGGGTAAGGTAATAATAATAATATTTTAAAAACCCTAATCATTTTTGCATTTAGACTTTATTTGAGGGTCCTACGTGAATACTGTGAGTGTTAGTTAGCTATGCACACCGTGCGATTCTGGTGAGTCAGTCTCCCAGGGCGGTAGTTTAAGCAATAGTGCAAGTTTCTCAAATATCCCCCCAACTTGTGTAAATCCAGCAATAGAAATATGGTATATTGCGGTTAAGCGGTCTGCTTTTACCCTCATTGATGTGGTGGGGTAAAGTGTGGGTACTCTGACTTCTTCAATGTTGTCCGGCCGGTGTGAAAGAGTAGACCAATAGCCACTAGAGAGGGCTGTCTCGAGCTCCCTATAATGGGCACCCTTCTTCCAGCAGTGGTGGGAGTAAGTGAGCCAGAGCCTATCCCGGCAGACACAGGGCGCAAGGCAGGGCTATACCCAGGATGGGAGGGCAGTACATCACAGCGCACTGGGGGCACATTAGTCCGCAGGCCAATTAACCTCTGCAGCAGCATGTCTTTGGACTGTGGGAGGAATCCGGAGTGCCCGGCGAAAACCCACGCGACCGATCCCTTCTTGTATATTTTAATCTAAGGACGGAAACTGGAGAACTGGCAACACAGAGAAAGCATGCTCTTCACTATGATCGTCATCATCATCACTACCGTAATTGGTCAACTAGGTAGGAACACATTTCCAAAGGCAAGTCCATTGGCAGGTAGAAGAACTGCGAAGCAATATAAATCAAATGTGAGTTCCACAACGATAAATGTCAACAATTGTATTACCCTGAAGAAACCCTCAGCATGCGGAGAGAACATTGGGCACCAATCTGACAACATGCGGTACACCACAGATATGGTGTACCGCATGGGGGGTCAAGGTAGAAGCGTTCACGTCGCGATCCCTGTCAGGTAATACTTGGTGTTGCCTGCGAATTCTACCAACACTTCGAAGCCGAGCTGAAAGACAACGATGTCCAGAAGCTGACCATCGTGCTTCGAAGAATCGCAAGGAAGAAGACCACAGATATAAACAACTATACGGTACAACAGCGAAATCTTGCATCGTAAAGATGAGAGTCCATCTCAATCTAACATTCCAAATGACGAACGCTCTCAAAAGGAATTCAGATTCATTACAGATGGGATCCTTTCGTTATTCTAGGTACACGAGGCTTCACGCATGAATGAGAATTCGTCGAATTTGGTCATTATTCCTGGCACCGAGGGCAGGTCAAACACGCATCGCTGTACTTCATTTAACAGGCCAACCCGTCGAACCTGCAGGTGAGTGTCACCACACACGCGATGATCGCCGCGTCTGCACAATCCGCCAGCCCGGGCGCCGAGCTGAAGTCACGCACAATCAGAAAGCTAGCGACGGCGGGATGCGACTGGAGACGGTTTGAGAACGTTGGGTACCTCCGTGCAGGGTAGGGGAGGAGGGGAAAATGCAGGGCACAGGAGTGTACTGACAGGTCAAGGAGTGGGGGGGTTCCGCGGTCCCTTGCCACGCGGTAGAAATTCTCACCGCATCCAGCTGTGAGCTGTGGCAAAACAGTGCGACGGTTTCTGTCAAACGCGTTCGGCGGCTCCGCTCGCTACCGCACATTAATATATTTGCATAATTTGGTTTAAAAAAAAAAATCCCATCTCTCGCGTTAGTCATTCTGCGCGAATAGTTTTTTTTTTTCTCCAAAAGGACACGAGCCAACGTATTTTTGATGCGAAAGAGGCAGCCTGTCTGCGAGCAAACGCAAATTCGTGAATATTTTGCGGAATGCAAATGCCAAGCGACCGTTTTCTCAGGTGGTTAATTGGGGCGCTTGCCTCTGACCATTTAATGAGGCCGTTTGATGAACTTGAACAGATGTGGGTTCAGAACACGGGGCCGGCTTCCTCCCCGTGTAATTTTGAGGCAAACTGTCTCGTCTTGCGGGGATGTTGCACTTGTCTGTCTGTGGGTGTACTGTAATCTAAATTATTAAATTTGCATCGGTAGACTATTGTCACCAATGTCCTTGCTAAATTAACCCACTGTGCCATGGAGGCACAACCCCTATTACTAGCTCATTGTGATTCCAGTTTTCAGTGCATTAAAAATATATGAAGGAGAGGGATTCTCTGAGGATTTTTTTGTATGACCCGTGGCCTCAATGCGAATTCATTGTGGGAAGCTGTTCACTTCCACATGCATATTAAAGAGTGCCCGACAAAAAAAACTCAATCGTGGCGGGATGTGGCAGATGACAAAAACTCCCAGCGTGATATTGGCACGGTGTTTTTTTTTCTTGTAAAGATTACACGTTATGTTCATTATTTAGTGTGGAATTTGGGAAAATGCACGGACTGCTTGCGGGACGAAATCTCGGTCCACCTTTTTGCTCGCTGAGTCTGTGTCAGTGGCAAGCTGTGTATCAACGTGCCAAATCCCCGAGGCAAACTGCACCTAAATAAAAGCGCATTGTGTCACGCAAAAGGTGCACATTGTGGTGGGGAGGGTGCGTGCGGGTGGAGTGTTATGCTACGTAGTCGTTGGATCACAACAATTGTGGGGAAGGTGGCTGTCAACCCAGACTGCCGTGTTCGTGGCCCCAAGCCTGACCAGCGCTATTGTATGGCGGGGTAGCGTGCGGGTGTGAGTGTGTTGATGCTTTTAAATACGACCCATGCTTGACTGAAAACCGGGGTGAGCTGGGGCAGCCTTGCAAGTGTAAACATCTTATTACCGACCCCAGGAGTCCGGCCTGTGAAGGAGGCAGCACCTATGACAAGGGCTGTTTTGTGTTGTGTTCGAGCGTAATGGAGCCTGTTTAGGTTCAGATGTTATAACACTATAGGAACAAAAATATAAGTTAAGGTGTATATGTTTTAAAAATACAAACACAGAACCATTACGAAACTTTGCATCTCAATGAATGTACGGTTGCACGTTTCTGTATCTAGTCAACGAGATCACGCGAAGTATTGCGGGTATCAATAGAAAGTTTGTGTCGCATCGCAGAATTTCGTGTCATAAATTCCAATATCGATGGAACACATTGCAATTTTCACTGCGTTAACAAAGCAATTTGCAAACAGCTGACGTGCTGAAAATAATAAATTATACATTCCTCATGATTATTCATTATTCCGATAGCATGAAGGTAAAACAATCTCCTGTTTGTCTGCGAAAGTGCTGATGCGGCTCATCCTCGTTATCCTTCTGAGCTGCCACGGTGTACGGCAATTTGCGGAAGATTTTCTTTTTAATGTAAACTACTAATTGTCTCCGCAGGTCATAGGACAAATAAGTCATGCGAAGGAGTACGCAAACACAAATCCGGTTGCACCTAGTGTTGCGCTGCGGCTCCTCGGTGTCAAGGGGGTAATGCCGTAAGAAGCTAACCCAACACTCTGTGGCATGAGGTAAAACAAAAATGTCACCCTGGGTTCACGTTGTTAATTCGATGCAAGCAGGGGGGACACGTCGCAGGAGAAGTGTTATTCTTGGCTTAGCGGCCACCGTCTGGGCTAAATGCCTAAGCAAACGTTTCCTTTGCGCAGAGTTCGCAAGATAGCTGCGGTGTCATTCATTCATTATCAGTACCCGCTTGGTCCTCTACAGGGTCGCGGTGAGCCAGAGTCTATCCCAACAGACACACGATCAAAGGCAGGGCGATGCCGAGGATCGGACGCCAGTTCATTGTAGGGGTCTTTAATCGGGTCATTTTAACCTTGGAAGCAGCGTGTCTTTTGACTGTGGGAGGAAACCAAAGTGCCCGAACCCCAGACTTTATTGCTGTGAGCCAGCAGCGCGACTCAATACGTCACCGTACTACTCCACTGCAATTTCATAATGAAATGAAAGTGAAGCAAAAGCATCAGCCGATTGTATTCTTTTTGTTTGTTCCAAATCACCAAGAGTACCTCCGGCATTGTGCGTCCTGTTATTCTCGAGTGTGACCCATCTCGCCAGAGCTCACACGCTAAGGTGGGTTGACCCTGGATAGTGCTTTGATGGGTGAACATCATCGTGCACACACAGGTTGTCATAGGACTTGCGAGGCTACGTGGTCGGGTAGCAGAGGGCAGCGGAGCAAAATTAATAGTTGCGTTGTGTAGTACTTCTATGCTCCCACATGTATGCTCACAGCTCCATCACCCCACACTGACCAGCGTGATGAGGTATGGACAAAACACCGGCCGTGACTGGACTAATTTGGGGAAGACTTGTATTTTGATTGAAAACTTGTATTTTGGATTGAAAATGGCTGGATCTGTGTGGCGTTTGCATGTTCTCCCCGTGCCCGCGGTGGTTTTCACCGGGCACTCCAGTTTCCTCCCACAGTCCAAAGACATGCTGCTGCGGAATCTAATTAACCCCCGGTGCCCTGTGATGGACTGGCGTGCCATCCTTCGTATAACCCTGCCTTCCGCGTTGTGTTTGCCGGGATAGGCTCTGGCTCACCGCGACCCTGTACAGGACTGAGCGGTTTCTGACAATGGATGGATGGATATAACTTTCTCTCGCTTACGAAACGTGCATAACGAACACCGCTTCTCCAATCTAATCCAAAACCACAAAGTCGCAAGCTGGCACCACGCTTGTTTTTCGGATGGCAGCAATCTGCGGCGCATTCTAATTCGAAGCCCTTCACATCTGTTACCCACGAGTCGTCTCCCTGTATCCTCGCTCCTGTTAGCATTCTTGCACAACAAAGCACGGCGCAAATGTGAGAGTGGGAGCCAAGATAATTGGTACAGGGTTGGAGTGGCGGCAGACTGACAGACAGGCTGGCACTGAAATGAGTGCACCGCACGTGGGACTCACGGACTGCTTGGGGAGGTGTGACGCACAAAACCTTGCCCTTTGATGGGCTCTCCCTCTCGCTCTGTGTCGAGAACGGAGGCGTAATTAACTGGCATGGCAACCAAATCTACTCTTTATGAGTAGCTCGTGCGCTATGACCTCGCAATCAATGGGAGAGTCGCAATCATGCTGCGGTCAGGTTGGGAAACCTCTCTAACACCACCCCACCCCCCCTCGGCTCGAATGGCGTGCTATGCTCATACTTCAAATGTACACAGATTATTTATCAGCCTAAAACATCGGCAATGGGCAGCAAATACAACGGCGAGCCAGGCGTGACGCTGGTCACATCGCCCCCTCGGGTGCCGTTCTGGCCGTAATAGGTGCTTGCTAACAGCACTTGCCCCAATGGTTCTATAAAGGCTGTGTGGGGGGGGATCTGTGTTTTGGTATTAGCTCGTAAACCTGCCTACGAGGCCTGGGCATGCACAGCGGTGACAATTGATATATGCACCTGGAATTAACCTCTGTTTGGACTCTGCCTTATATAAGGACAGTACAATGTCGAGTAACCATCCGTTACATATCCTTGAGGGGCTGTTATCCATCCACACGCGGTGCAGGGTATCTGCATGGTTACTATTGTTGCCGGTTTAAACGATCGGAATTCAAGCTGACCCCGGGTTGACCGGTTGCCCCCCACAACGGTTGCGGTATTGCAGCAGAATTTTACGGACGGATAATAACAAATGCAATTTATGACGCGCGCATGCTCATTGAATTTTGAAGGTGTTCATTCGGAGGCGCGAGGAAACCGGCCGCCAGACACTGCGTCCCTAAATGTTACGATGTTCACGGCAGTGTGCGGCAATATGGCGCCGGCAAACCGCCTGGCTGCCTCCTCCGCCTCTCTGTGCTTTCCTCGCGCCTCTGAGTCGTTCTCTTGTCGGGTGAGTGCCTTCGACAGTGATTGAATATGTGCGCGTTATAAATGTAACATTATTATTCTTCTTTTTTTTATAATCAAGGAGTTTATTTTGCTTGTAGGAGGACACCGGATAATCTGGAAGAAACCCATGCAGAACAGGGAGGGGGGGAAACACACATGCTCCACACAGATAGGCGCCCGGGGCGCATCACACTTGTCATCACTCAGGCTCAAAACGCCCGAGGATGCCTCCAACGTGGGAGGGGAAACGTCGCAAAGCAGAGAGGGGGAGCGCTCGACACAGCTGTCCCAAAAGAATAGCTTTGGAAAACAATTCTCAGGCATCGCGTCGTGAAAACGTACATCAGTAGTCAGTCTAGTCTGTATCTAAGCTGGAAGGACCCGGTTGAGCTGCGTAGCTCTTATTAACCGTTGTCCAGCAGGGCGGGGTAAGCAAATTACAACATCTCAGGGCACGGGGGGGCTATTTAGTCAGGACAATTAACCTCGGCAGCGTGTCTTTGGACTGCGGTGCCACCAGCATTAATAAGTGATTGGCACCAGCGCTTACTGCTAAATACACATCGGCTTACACCGTGATTTCTTTGTGTAGCATTGTCCCTTTCTATATATGTAGTACATGCACCAAGGACAATGTAATCAGCTACATGCAATGACAATTATCCATTTAAAAAAAGGTATTTTTGTTATTCAACTTGAATTCATTTTCTGCTTCGAAATCAGTGTCGAATAGAATCGCAACATTTAAAATGATGGAACCCTTTAGCCTTGAATGCCTCTTGCCTGTGTTTTTATGAGGCTCCTACATTAGGATGTTTGGCCAATCCTTTAGATGGGTTGTGGATATATGGAAGGAGACCAATCCATCCATCCATTGTCAGAAACCGCTTAATCCTATACAGGGTCGCGGTGAGCCGGAGCCTATCCCGGCAGACACAGGGCACAAGGCAGGGCTATACCCTGGATGTGACGGCAGTCCATCACAGGGCAACGGGGGCAATTTGTTATAAAAGTAACAACTGCACATGAATGGGGATGATATACCAACCTCCACACAGTGTGTGGCAATATGGCGCCGGCAAACCGCCTGGCTGCCTCCTACGCCTCTCTGCGCTTACCTCGCTGCGCCTCTGAGTCGTTCTCTCGTCGAGTGAGTACCTTCGACAGTGAATGAATATGTGCCGCGCGTTATAAATTTAAAAGTATTATTATTATTAAAGCATTACTATACTGTCATCAACCTGGATACCGACCGTTTAAACCGGCAAAAACAACAACACAAAAGGTCCTCCTCACTTCGAATAATAATAATAGCATTTTATATAGCGCCTTTCACCCGAGGGTCACAAAGCGCTGCACAAGGGCCGAATGACGTCAGGGAATCTCTTAATGCCCACTGTGGTGAAGTGGACCGCGGCGGCAGCGTTTGCAACGCGTTGACACAGCGGCGGGTTAATAACCAGGGCAGCGCGCGCAGGAAACTGGCACAAGCCACTCGGTGGACGCTTGATCCAGTGATGGACCGAGGGCCAGGCTAGGTGGGGCGGCGTGTGACATTAAACGTTATGGAATGCGTTTGCTCCTAAATCACTTCAGTGTCTGCGCCATAACCATAAATGGAGACTTAAAACCATCATTGGCATTGCTAATTGCATCGCGCTTGCCCACAGCGGTGTGATGAGGCTAGCGTACACACGCACAAACCGTGCAGACACTTAACTGTATTTCTTTTATTGGTATGGACGAGAACGAAACACAATCTGCATCCCTGGTGTGCAAGAGATTTAGAAGTTTGTGCTTGGGCCAGCAAATTTTTATAATAATGTTGTGGGCTTAAAAAAAAAATCCTGAATTAATAAGATCCATCAATTGGCGTTCTCTAAATAAATATGTAAAGAAATGCTGTTAGCTGCTGTCCAAGCACGGATTCATTAAAATATGATATCGAAACTTAACCTAGGAGACACCAAGCACAAATACAATTAGCAGATGTGTAAAATCAATGCAGAGCAATGCAATTAAGATATTAGGATAACAAGCTGGGCAAGTCGGTTCAATGATTGAACCTTCATTTTTTTTTGTCTCAATAAATCCTTAACGATGGCATGCGAAGGAAATGCATGTATCGCCGCATTTGGAAGACGGCCAGGGTCTTTGTGTGTCGCTGCGATAGCACAGGAGTTATGTGTCAGCGTAAGTTAATGTAAAAAAAAAAGCGCACGCTGAAAACCTAACATTTATATATGAAAAAAGATACGTAACTCTTATATGTCACCACCAAACAACACGTTTTGATGTGCTGTCTTGGATGGTTTCATAGTCCTTGGGCTAAGTAAAACTGAGGTCAGTACAAAGACAAAGATCTTTCGTCTGTTGGGGAGAGTGCTGTTAGCGAGCACTATTAAGGCTCGCATGACTCATGAGGGGATGGTGGCGTGGCCAATCCACCGCACTTGGCTCGCTTTACCACAATATTACTCGGTTTAGACTGAGTCAACCTAGCAGGCGGGGGAGGCCCGTGTTGGCAACGAAAACCGTGTCACTGAACATAATCACAATGCTTGAATTTCCACACATCTTTTTATACGTTCCCCTGAAGAGTTAAAGACTGAGAGATGACTCAACCCCGATGAAATGTGTGAATATTACTCGCGTATTAAATCGGGGGTCGAATGAAGAACAAGAACAAAGGAATAAATGAACAGGTTCGTGAAACGACGAGGCACGGGGCGGTCGGGGAGAGCTGAGGGCTTCGCGTCGAGAGAGGAAGAACACTCGACGCGGCTGTCCCCAAAAGAGCAGCTCTTAATAAGAGCAATTCTCAGAAAAGGGATAGGTGTTTGTGGTGCTGCCCTCTATTGCCCACCGTGCCTATTACACCTGTTTGTGTGCTTGGTCGCGCATTCAAGCGCAGTCTGCTCAGTCTTGCTCGGCTTCCTAGGACTGATGGGATTGGGAGCATTCCGTGTAGGTTTGGTCATAGGCACTTTAACACAATTAGAGTGTAATTGTTTTGTTGCAATGTTATATCAGGACACGCAACATAGCCACAACAATTGGTTCACGGCACAGTGACAAATATAATTATGTACATTAATTTTGGTGGTTATTTAGAACACCGTGGCACAGCATTGTTATTAACTACATATTCAATTTCGTAGTTTGATTCCAAGCGAAGGCATAGGCTTTTGTGTATGGGAAATTTTAAACGTATTGTTGTTGTTGTGATTAAGCTATGTGAAAATCTGCCCAGATGTTAATAGGAAATGTATTTATGTAAGGTTTTCACGACTCGATGTATGCGAATTGCTCTTAAGAGCTGCTCTTTTGGGATAGCTGTGTTGCGTGTTCCTCCTCTCTCCTTCGCAACGGAGAGAGGAGGAATGGGAAATTCGTCATTGTTAGGAAAATGGCCAGGGGAAAATACGTAATTAATAGAATGATACAGCCTTGGTCAATCCACTGCTGTATGAGATCCACCACAAGCTGGACTTGCCCCCCTCTCACCGTATTGCCATTTAATAATCCACATGGCACCTGTTTATTTTATACACTTTATTTTTGATACGGGGTAAACCCATTGGGCAATAAATGTTTATTGTCGATGGGGACCTGGTTATACTATAGACGTAGCACCTGCGCACGTATTGATTTCATCACTCCATCTCCAAGCTGGATGTAATGTCGATGCCTTTCATTCCTCGACTGGCACGCTTGTTATTTATTCTTAACCATCGACTAAAATAACAACGTCCTTAAATTATTGTGGCACACTGACCGGGTACAAATTGGGACGTAACCGTGGAACCGCAAACGTTTTGTTCGCCGTGGAAGGAACTTTGCGAGCGTGGCGATTTAAAAGCGGAGACTCGTAGCGAGGGTAACACACACGGGCGTGCATACCTACGCAGGTACGCTCGCTGCAAAATGCCCATGGGGCTTTTATGTCAGGTCCAATTAGAGAGCCTGATCCGTGCTGCATGGCCTGCGAGGAAGATGAGTGGGTGGCCACATGAGTGGGTGGCCAGAGCCATGAGCAATTGCTTTTGTCCTTTAAATCGGACAAGATTCAACCGGTCCAAATTAGGGGGGGTCTACCATCACCTGGCACAGTAGCCATTAGGGCTCCAATATAGATTGATGGACCCGAAAGACAAGCGATAGGGATTCTGCGCGGGGTCGTCCGTAGGATCTCGATGGTGAGACGATATCGATACAATATCGAGATGATATCTCGCTCGCCCACTATGCAAAAGGCCGTGGGTTTGATGCAGACACTGACGCTCGTATATTTGGAGTTAGCTTGTCCTCCCCCGTGGTCTCGTGGATTTGTCTCCAGGTTTTTTTCCTCCGCGTTTACAAACATGCGTTTAGACTTTTAGGCTCCTGTAAATTCTCACAAATGGTGTCAGCCACTTCCATGATCAGCTATCGTGTGTGGCCAGTTCGCCTCTGAAAAATAGCTATTTGCGTCGTGGGCTTCACCTAGTGAAATAGAATGAATGATACAAAATTGTAACTTTCTTTCTCATCGTTAAGAGGTGGATCGGTGGTGCAGTGGCTAGCGTAGGGTGCTATGAACCTGAAAAAAATTGTTGCTGATTTTCCGTGCTCTGTCGTTGTTGACATGTCGTTCTCTCTGCAGCTTTGTGCAGCGCTTTGTGACCCTCGGGTGAAAGGCGCTATATAAATGCAATTATTACTATTAAGCTCGTTGGGTGGAAAGGAGGTGTGACGGGAATCAGGGGAGTGGGGTCGAAAGGTGGACTGATTTTTTTCACGTCAGAACAACACAGAGGGCTATATATATATATGACACAGCATACTCGGCTTCACACAGACACACTCGGAACTCAGGACGCCTGAGGATGCCTGAAACGTGGAAGGCGAAACATTGCGAAGGCGAGA
This sequence comes from Geotria australis, assembly GCA_036362915.1. Classification (NCBI taxonomy): domain Eukaryota; kingdom Metazoa; phylum Chordata; class Hyperoartia; order Petromyzontiformes; family Geotriidae; genus Geotria; species Geotria australis. The sequence continues at coordinate 3,093,830 of JAZEWU010000022.1, forward strand.
GGGGGAGCACTCGACACGGGTATTCCGAAAGAACAGCTTTGGAAAGCAACTACCGTGCACGAGCCATGAAAACCGACGTCAGTAGAGAATGGTAATTAGTAGGACTGTACTTTGAAATCACAATTAATAATACTAAAATTGTGGGGTTGCAGTTATTACATGTGAAAGAATCCATCGCGGGTTGGTGGGGGGAGAGTGGGGGCAACCCAGAGCCGGTACAGTTATCGCCGGCCGCTGGCAGTTAGCCGTGACCTGGAATCGAGCTTAAGTCGCCAGATTCATTGCACCCTGCGCTAGCCACTGCACCACCGCTCCACCGCTCCACCCCTGAATAGTTAGTGAGAAAGTGACAATTCTGTAACATTAATTTTGTATGTGACCGCATATATAACCCTCAAAACAAACATCTCTCCCCACATTTAACTACTCAAAGATACGCCTTTCATATTCCGGACTCCATTTGCTCGTGTTATGAGCGTGTAGAGTCGGCAATCGATGATTAGGCAGAGGCGATATATGGCAAGCCACTAGTTAGTGAATTCTTTCATTCAAAGTCAACTTTCATCCCATCAAAAATATTACTGCATTGGCCCGGACGGTTGAAGATTTGCGCTGTGGTGTGTAAAGAAGCCTGCTGTCACTTGCCTGCCTTTTATTCTGACTGACTTCTCTCGTAATCCTGACAAGCTACCTCTGACTCAACCCCCACCCAGCCCTGTGGAGTCACCCCCTCCCCAAGACACCCACATCCTTCCGCCCCTCTGAGCCCTGATAAGGCAGCGAGCCAGCCTCAAGGACGCCAAGCAATTAGAATTTCATTTTAGCACGATGGACTGTTGAAACAGAATTCTGATATTTTGATCAAATTGTAATTTGAATTTTTTTCTCTCGCGATATTGCATTCGTAAAGGTAGAATTTTTGAAATGTGAATTAAATTGCATAATTTAAATTGACATTTTCATCTTTGCATCTCATAATTTTGTACGTTACAGAACACATTTTGTCATTTCAATGCGCCTAAATTGACCAATATAAGGACTTTAAAAAAAAGCTTTCAAAGTATATTTGGCTATTTTGAAAAGTAATCAACAAAGAGCTCATTCTGGCTATTTGTATCTCTAGCAAGCATTATGACTGCATCCCTAAGCCATAATTAAACCACTGTAGTATCAGCGCTGCCAAAGCAGGTGCACAAAAGGAGCTTTTCTCCGCGGAATGTGGGGCAGAACCGCACCACGTTATTGAAAGAGCGGTCTCTCGCTATATAGTCGCTGCTATGTCAAGCTTCCTGCATGAGGCTGACCCGTAGCCGGGGTCGCCTGGGTCAGCGTGAGAGAACAGATGCTTTGATTGTGGTGCCTTTATGGCTAAAGCTGCCTTGCAAGAAAATGTTTCATATCTTCTGAGGTTAGGGCACCCGCCAAACGAGGCATTTTTTGTCATCAGTGCAGGAGTTTGAGGTGGAATCAGCAGATAAAAGATCTTCAGATGAAGCGACTGGCATCCCTGCTGAGTAATTATGCTTCCGCCCCGCCAGTCCAGCTGCTTAGGGAGTTGTGCTCCACCGCCAGACTGTTTAGCCTCACCTGAGACAAAATAAATATAGGCGCCGGACATCTTAGGTCCCAGCGTCAGCAGAAGTGGGTCCCCGTTTACATGTTTGTTTTGTCCTTTTAAAGTTTAGTGGGGAATAGAGTGAGCACTGACAGCGCAGATAAGAACGGTCCCCAGACTGTCCTGGGAACAACATCTTGAAGTTAATGCTGCGATATCGGCGGTGCTGCAAATGTCTGGGATTAAATGATAAAGTGTAAATCGTGTGACGGTAAAATGGGGGGGGGGGGCGAGGGGGAGATTAAATCGTAAACAAAACGAACAAGTGCGCCTAAAAAGTGCGGAGAGAAGTGCATGTCTGGAATTACAGCGAGAGAGCAACACTCGGATAACAGGACATATTCCGGTTAAAGATGTATAAGCGAAACGGTAAAGGAAAGAAGGCAGCACAGTGGCGTGGTGAGTAACGCTGCCGCCTCACAGCAAGAAGGGCTCGGGTTCGAATCCCGGTAATGGGGTTCCTTTCTGTGTGGCGTTTGCATGTCCTCCTCGTGTCCACTTGGGTTTTCGCCGGGCACTCCGGTTTCCTCCCACAGTCCAAAGACATGCTGCTGCATATGTTAATTGGCCTGCAGACTAAATTGCCCCCGGTGCCCTGTGATGGACTGGTGTCCCATCATGGATATAGCCCTGCCTTGCGCCCTGTGTCTGCCGGGATAGGCTCCGGCTCACCTCGACCCTGTACAGGATTAAGCGATTTATGACCATGGATAGATGGATGGTAAAGGGAAAAAATGTTTGTCTGTGCAGGACACGTCGCTGATGGTGGTGGCTTGGGGAGGTCTCATCCAGCAGTAGATTTACGATGGGTGATGATGATGATATGTACCATGCGTGTGTGTGTTGTGGAATATAAATTCGGCAGAGGAACAGTTTACATAAGCAAAGTTAGCAAATGAGAGAAGATTGTTATAAAGTTCGTGTGTCTAGTGGCACAAGTTGTCAGCTTGTTTACTGTAAGCGTATGGTAGGTAGTGCAGCAAAGTTGTAATTTAATGTGAAGTCTGTCTTCACGAGCATATATTATTACGACTTGTGTGTTAGTATAATATGTGTGTGTATGATCTGATAACCCTCACTGCCTGCACGAGGTGGGAAGCCCTCATCCAGCAGTGAATTGATTTCACATACACATACACATACAAGTGCTGCACGTCTATACTCTGTTATTTAGCCTGAAAAGAAATTGAATATATCTTATTGGTTTATGCAGATTGTGCTTAATGTGATATCCTTTACGGTAATTCGACCGCGTAATACACTTTATTTCATTTTTGTCCATTAAATAACATTGTGCTTCATGCGTACACTATTATACAGTCAGGTTCGATATACGTTGAAGCTCTGATTCTATGTAAATGTGAGCACAATGAAAGCATATGGTGCAAGGAAATTGATTAATTTCTTGAGCTGCATCAATTACACCTCGCTAAGAGTAAAACAAATGAAACACGATGGCTTCTAGCATTGAGATGAATTTTAATCAATTCTTTCTAACTCTCCAGAGGTGTTCTCCGATTGTACCAAAAGACAGCTGTACAGGACAACTGCGAAAACCCACGCAGTCATTTATTTTCCTTGTAAATGTTAAGGCCTATACAATCCCACACATTGCGCGGGCGGTCGTAGCGGTTCAGAGCGGTGCGCTAGGAACCGGATGACCTGAGTTCGATTCCAATTCATGGCCACCAACACCAGTGCCAATTTAT
>JAZEWU010000022.1:3097293-3108462 GCA_036362915.1 Geotria australis
GGATGTCTTTGGAGGGTGGGAGGAAACCGGAGCACCTGACGAAAAACCCACGAGGACACAAGGAGAACATGCAAACGTCATGCAGAAAGGCACCCGAGCCAGGAAACGAACTTGGGTCCTTCTTGCTGTTAGGCGGCAGCGCTACTCACTGTGCCATCGTGAACTTTTGTACGGGGACTACCTGGTGCAACATGGAAACATCACCATTGGGGAAGAAAATGTGGCTGAGCATGGTGTTGGCCACTTGAGCCGGCCTTCATAGGTGCTCGCTAACTGCACTTGCCCCAAGGGCATGTTAAGACTACACGGGGGACCTTTGTCTTTGCTTTTGCGTGAGCCTGGTCGTCGGTATGTGTGTACGTATGCAGGCAAGTGTGCTTGGGTTTTGATTAATAGATATCGCGTTATCCCAGTTGAATCAGAGTCTGCACAGTTGTCCAAGGCCTTGTTGCATCCAGACGTAGCCAAGGGCATTCATCTGCAACACCGGAGCCCTGGGTTTAATGGGGTAGATATGGATCTGACCAGGGCTTATATATGTTTATGTCTTTTGTCTGCGTATACTACACATAGGAGCAATCGTGTTTGCGTTGCATGCGTGTGAATGCATTCGGAGTGCAATGATAAATAATTCAATAAATGCCCGTTATTTATCTAATGCGGCACGTGTCAAGCACTAATTTAAGGAGCGTCCTGTTCTCTCAAGAATCTTGGGTGAAACCAATAATGAGTGTTTGGCTTCGGTTGTGAGGAAACCACGAGATCCTGGAGAAAGCCCCCACACACAAGGGGATGACACTCGGCCATCTCCTAGCCAGACTTCGCAGCCCCATCCTCGCAACACCTGGCTTGTCGTAGCTGTGGCCACTTGGAGTAGGAGCCAGGCTCTGCCCTGCTTGAGCTGGTTCGTTTGACTGATTTAGTTACAGGTGCATGTCCATTCATCAACTGATATCGATTCTTAAGTTCATCATGCGTGCATCTAATTACGTGAGTAAAAATCAAACCTTCCAGGTATTTTTTAAAAATTAATTATCTGTGTACATTGTAAAAGACTCACTTGATCTCTGTAGCCAGTGCTGCCATTCATTGCATTGTTAAAACATAAATAAATGATTGCATCAAATTGCAACTGAATCAGCGCATTTTTTTTTTTCAAATCGCTTGTGTAGCAAGTTTTATGTTCTTGTCGCGTGTTTGATCACTGTACCTCAAAACAGTGACAGCACTGGGCATTAACAAGCCAAGCAAAATCCTAGGTCCCCAAGAAACTATGAGCTCTGGGTCCATGCAAACATAAAATTCTTATAAACATAACAAGCTCATCATCATTAGAAAGACAGTTCATCTGTCTGGTCTAAGTGTTCTATACTGCGATATTTCTCTGTTTTATTTACGTCACTCTTATCTCACTACGTATGTATCGGTTGTCCATATTATCGTCTGTTGGCGCACTTGGAAATTATACATCAGAGGGAGCTTAATCCCGGCTCGGGGGCCTTTCTGTGTGGAGTTTGCATGTTCTCCCCGTGTCTGCGTGGGTTTTTGCCAGGCGTTCCGGTTTCCTTCCACAGTCTAAAGACATGCTGCTGCATAGCTTAATTGTCCTGCGGCCTAAATTAACCCCGGTGCCCTGTGATGGACTGGCGTCCTATTCTGGTTATAGCTCTGCCTTGCGCCCTGTGTCTGCCGGGATATTCTCCGGCTCACCGCGTACCCTGTACAGGATTAAGCGGTTTCGAACTGGTTGGATGGATGGTAGCTTACGGGGTGGGGGGTTGGACCCAAACACAATGTCCTCTGTTTAGAGTTCCCAATGGGCTTGCACCCCCACCACTGCCTCAGAAATCCTTGCGAACAGCCAACGTGTTGTTACGCGATGTTCCTTTGCATGCATCAAGGCAAAAGGTTACGGGATTAAACATGATATGAGTCGGAGGGAAATCCAAGTCATCCCTCCGCCGCCGCCTCTGCCAGCCCAGAGGCCACTGCCCTTCTTACCGCGATGCTGTTATCACTCCTGTGCGTGTATTCCACTTTCATCTCCATGAGTTTGCATCTTTATGCTGAAATGAGAGTTGGTGCGCAAGGTGGCTTGTATAGGACGTCGCGTATTATGTTGCTGACCACATAGTCAGCTGGCTGACTATCTGGGTCACTGGATATGTGTGTGTCTCTCTGTCTGGCTATGTGATTCACTGTTGCTTTGTGGCTGTCTTTTTGTACTCTGCTATCGTTGCGGTGATATCTTCCGTTTGTTATTCATTTATGCACCGTGTCTGTCGGTCTCATCTTATGTCTGTAATTGAGTCTCTCCATCAGTTTGTCATTGAGTCATTTAGTATATCTGTCTATCTCTCCCGTGTGTCATTAGTCTGTCTGGCCATCTTTGTCCTGTCTCTGTCCGTAATGTCCTTCAATCGGTGTCTTTATATCGCAGAATCTGCCCGTATGTTTGTCCGTCTTTCATTGAGTATCTTGCTACGTCTATATCTGGCTCTGTCAGTTTGTCCACATGTCTGACATTGATTCATTCGGTCTGTGTGTCTTCGTGTTGCAAACGCCTGTCTGTAATCGTCTGTCCGTGTGTCTGTCATTCAGCCGGTGTGTCCGTCTGAGAGGCGGTTTCCAAGGTGGCTCGCTGGCCATGTGCCGCCCGGTTCTTGAGCGCAGAGTAGCTGCAAGATCGAGTGTAACACCCAGCTTTTGGAAGTGTGTTAATCTGCTAACGATGCTACGGGCGTTGTTAGCGAGACCAGAGCTACTAATGCATTGGTATTTGCATTGTCCAAAACTGCTTGACTTTTGGCAACATCTGGCTAAACACTGAGACTAGGCTATAAAGAAAGCTGTCTCAAGTGTCGGGCCAATCAGTTTGAAGGACAATGCATATATTATGATATCATTTGTTTGCATGTGTTTTGCCACTAGCATATGTCGCTCCTTGCAAACTGGAACCTTTACAAAAAGGTGTCTAGTTGGTGTAAAATATACATTGCTAACAATGCTGTTTTGGAGTTGAAACGCCGTGTGCCTTTAAAATTATCATAAAAAATGAATTAACTTTCAAATTAAAGTAACAAATGCTGACACATTGCGGGCATTTCTGAAGGGCACCGGAGTATTGGGAAGTGCTAAGAGTTGATGGCTTTAGACGGGGACGCAACTTTAGGGACCACAATGAGAAGGAGCCCGTGTTCCGCATTGATTAATACAATTACAAGTGGCTCCTGTAAGCATTGGTCCCTTACAACTGCCGCGATACAGTTGTTTTTTGGAATTGTACACCCACAAGGATTCCCCGTCATAATCAACACCTTCACTCCTAGAGCTTTGAAGGTGCGTGTTTAATTTCAACATTAACCTTGTCGACTGTCAAATTAGCATATTGGTGTCTCATCATCATCAGCAGCAGCCATTGTCTCTCCACCGCTGGAGGAAGGACTTGCCACACCAGCGCAATCTCTCGCCGTTAGACATGGGTTGTTGTTGTGTCCTTTTATAATTGTAAATACATTTTTAATGCGCACGTATTCATTACATTTCAAAGGTATTCATTCGAAGAGAGAACGACTCAGGCGTGGGAGGAAAGCACAGATAGACGGGGAGGAGAGACGACAGCCATGTGTTAGCTGGCGCCAACATATTTGCCAGACATTGCGTCCTATATATTATGATGCTATCGGTCAATTAATTAGTTAGATTTGTTTAGTTGTGGGAAGAAACTAGAGAACCTGGAAGAAACCCCTCGCAGAACAGGGAGAGAACACACAAACTCCACACAGAACGGTGCCCGAGGTTGGAGTCGAACCGCCTCGGGCAGGACTTTCTTTCGTTGAGGTGCAGATGTTACCGCTGTACCACCCTCCACCACCCTGCACCACCCTGCCGCCCAAGCATACTTCAACAAGCTGCTCAGTAAATGGGTTCAGGCAGGACACATCACAAGACGAGATGGTGGCCAACGGACGAGATTAGTGACAGAATGCCAGCCAAAGGAGGGAACGCATTTAAGAGAACGATCATTGCGGAGACGTAGCGATGAGATCGGTCTATGTGTGGGAGCGAGACTAATCGGAGCAGAACTGAACCATGAAGGACAGCGGTGGCTTGGGGAGGCTTTCATCTGGCAGTGAATAGACAATGGCCTATGATCATGATGATGATATGTACGTAATTTACCTCTACGTTTTGTAAAGTATCGCTCTTTTTCCATGGAAAGAACGGGATGTGTCGGCTGGCTTGACACACTTCTGCAATTGCTGTTATTTGTATATCCTGTGATGTACGAACATGTATGACACTATATGCATAAGAGGTGCAGTAGAAAGGCTTTTAGCCGAGGATATGGATGGGACAAACAGAATCAAGACAATAGATATCAATGCAATCAGGCAGAAGAAAGTGAAGGATACAATCAGGAAATAATGAGTCAATGTCCGGGTATTGGATTAACAGCCACGAGTCAGGGTTGCTATTTTATTCTAAAACTGATCTTTTAAAGGTTGAGACGATTTGTACCGCCTCTTTTGCCAGAGAGGGTGTGTAAATTGTATATGAATCAACACCACATGGATTCTCTATAAAGTAAAAACTTTAAACCAATGGAGCATTTCGTACAATTTTAACACTTGCTTACCGCCTTTCTAGACACGTTGCCATACGCTCTTTTTTGGTTATCGTGCATTTAATAATAATGTGAAAACTTACATATTTTGATCCGTCCCTAAAGGTCCTAGTTACAGGCATATGAGTTTGAGTCTACAAAGTCTTTTTCACACATTGAGCAAAAAGAATGAACAGTAATATCAAATAATGGGCAGAATGGTGGCGAGAAGGTCCTATGTTCGATCTCCAGTTTAGGGACCTTTCTGTGTGGCGTTTTCACGTTCTCCCCTTGTCCGCGTGGGTTTCTGCCAGGTACTCGGGTCTCTTCCCACAGCCCAAAGACATGGTGCCTAGGTTAATTTTACCTGACTAAATTGCCCCCAGTACCCCGCGATGGACTGGCGTCCCATAATGGGTATAGCTCTGCCTTGTGCCCTGTGTCTGCTGGGTTAGGCTCCATCCTCCCCCCCCCCCACCACGACCCTGTATAGAATTAAGCAGGTAGTGATAATGAATTATCAAATAATCTAGCGAATAAAGCCAGCAAACTGCGTTTGCCTGCAAAAAGTATATGTAGATTTAACATCATCCGTGTGACCGTAATATTATCCATGTTAGCGTTATCCCCCTTAGAGTCATATGGGGGATTTTCAGAATTAATCAAGATTTGATCCCAGAATTCTAGTATCAGAGGGACTGTGTCATTGTGAGAAATTAATTTTTCATTCTCATGCTCGGGGCTGAAACATGTACCTCATTGGCCCAGGAACATTATCTCTATCCCTCCAAGGCACCCCTATGATTGTAAATCAGGATACTCATTATTAAAAGGCGACAGCTCCGTTTAACGAGCGGTTTAAGTGTGGAATCCCAGTTAGGTCTTTGCCAGGCCTCTTCATTCTCTGCTGCCGCAAAAAAAACAACAGTGGCTGGAGTTTCTGCTGGAGAGAAAGGTACTCTGCCATACCGTTTTTGCTTTTAACAGGGCTCCATAGCTCATTTGGAGTGCTCTTGTTAATTCCATCTGGTAATTCAGCATCATTTCGTTTTAGTTTTTATTCTGCTAATGAGAATCAAAAGGGCAAAACCGGTGCAACGTTTGCCTGCTTAAACAAAGGTACTTCGAAGAATCGCAGTGAAGAAGAACAAAGGTACTCTGCAAAACCAATAGGCTGATGGACTAAATTAATATTTCAATTTCAATTGTAACGTTATGACACAGAGCAGAGTTCTGCTCAAATGTGCTTCTGCCACAGTCGGGCTGTTTGTTGGGAGGAGGAACAGAGCGTACTGCTTTTGCTGAGCCCCTTACAAAGTGCTGTCGAGGCGATCAAGCAATCTTCCAACAGGCCTAATGCACATCCTGTATCCGAGCTGTCAGTCCTGTCATTTTATCGAGTTGCATATATATTCTTTAATAATAAAAATAAAACATCTGCACTGATATAGCATGGACTTCAAGTAATGGAAGTTCCTTTTCTCTCTGTCAGCTTTAGATTATTTTTTCTTTGCCGGTGCAGAATGATTTTTACGAGAAGTGTTATTTTTCGTTTAATTATTTGTTTTGAATAATTTCTACCACCAGGCAATGCCTTTAAAGTTAATGGGATTCTGCCCGTACACTGGAGGCCTCGCATTAATTCTATTGACCACAGCTTGCAACTAAGCATTACAAAAAAAAACCCCTACCAAGACCACTTTGCTTTCTTCAGAAAGGATTCCAGGGCTTGCTCTGGCGATGACGTTGAAAGCCGCTACGGATGAGGAGCGGTACATTTTCACGCTGGTAAAGGGGTTTTGCCGCGCTAAAACAACAAGTAGGCAGCGGGTAGAGCGGCGCACGCTGCCAGCCACATGTGGTCACTGAGCCGCGTAATTACCGTTGTGCCTTTTTTGATTTGTCTTTATATTTTGTCTTATAATAGCTTTTTATAACGTAGTTGGTATTTATTGACGACGACGCATTGGTATTGGAACGAAATTGCGATATTTTTTCGTCCCATTTTTCCTTTTTCGATTCCGCCCAAGGCGTCTTTCAAACACACGTTAATGGAATTGGCCGAACATTCACATCGCAAGAGCCTCCTGAATAGTAGTCGTCAGACCCAGTAGGGCATGTCTAGATGAATAAACAGCATTGATGGTTATTTTCAGAAAATGCTATTTCGGTGCAGGTTTTTTCTGCTCTAGCTGTCCGACGTGTTTTCAGGTCGTAACACGTGTTGTTTGGCACGATGTCTGACGTTTCGCTCCACTTGCTGGGAACTTTGTTTGGAACTGACCTGGAGCGAAAGTTTCAACATCAAACCAAACATCGCTCGGTGCAACCCAAAAAGCACACATTGGAGAGCGATTCCGTGCCGCTGCAACAATCCTACGAGGTATATTTCTGTTTTGTCGACCAGCCTAAATAGCTGTCAGTGGTATACCGTATCAAAACCTTCTCTTGACATTTTCTTCCCAGCCCTAAAAGTACACAAATGCATCGAAACCCCGCCATCTGAAATCATGCATCTGTCTTTTAAAAACACATCTACCACGATGTGCACACCGATTGGTTATTTGAAAAAAGATATTATAAATGTCGAAATTTCGCGTGATTGAAATAGCACCGCGCACAGGGGCAGCTTGTACGAAAGCGGGAACATTTTTTTTTTACGCTGCGTGCTTCTGTTACCATTGCTGCTGCAGCAGCAGAATTTTGGACACAATGTATTTGGTCCTGAGCAATTTCATACCTGCCTGGACGTGTCTCGTCATCTGCTGCCGTTCGTTTACCGGAGCCAGGGCTTCTGTTGTTCTGCAGGCAAATGTACACCGCATTAACTGCACCCAGACAAAGAGGTCATGCATGCAGGAGTAGCGCTTTTGTCATTGTTGCCGCATCAGCAAACATGTGGTTAGAGCAAAGAAATAAACATGGCGCGGCGATCCCATGGAATATCATATTAATAAAGCAGGAGTTGATGCATTGTTTACATGTTTATGGATCGCATGGATAACCAAGTTGTAATGCCGTGCATGGGCAAGGTGTCAGCTATGCAGAAGGCTGCGTCCAGAATGCTATGCTATGATGCCGGATAACAAGGTTCGATATCCGGTCATGCATAACTAACTAAATCTGGCACGGGATTCTCCAAGCTCCACTCAGCCCAAAACGAGCACCTGTGCGGATCAACATAGCTAGATGGGCATTGTGTTGACTCTATTGCCACGTTAATCCTATTTAACCAAATGAGACCTCTAGAGACCAGGATATAGTTCCATTTGTAACAGTGATCAGGGTCGCCAAAAATACATTTGAACTCGTGTTGACTCTTGAACTAATTTACAATTATATACGGCTTCAACACAGTGCCGTGCTTTCCTTCTTAGCATATGCAGCTTACCGCTAAAATACATTATTATGTGAAACGGCTATTTATCGGTCAGAAAGGTTGATACTGGAAAACGTTCTAGAAGCTTCAATTGAGATTATGGTTCGTGTCACTTTATTTTGGTCGTGTAAATCTTCTGAGATGTTCTCATGTAGGTTTTCACGGCTCGATGTACGTGAGTTGTTCACGGCTCGATGTATGTGGTTTTGCCTCCCACGTTGAATATGAAATGTCGCGAAGGAGAGAAAGGGAGCGCTCGACATGGCTATCCTTAAAAAACAGCTTTGAAACGCATGTCTCAATCTGTTGAGAGGTTTGTGATGACTTCTCCTCTTGGCAGACGGTGGTCTTTGGTGAAAAACACATGGCAAAAATAATGTCACATTTAAGTGGTATTTATAATGTGCGCATAATTCATTCAATGTCGAAGATATTAATTCGAACAGAAAACGATTCAGAGGCGCGAGGAAACCGCAGAGGTGGAGGAGGCAGCCAGGCGGATTTCCGGCGCCAACGAATTGCCACGCACTGCGTCCTATATATTATATTGTTATCGGCCAATTAACTAATGAGTTTTTTTTAACTTGTGGGAGGAAACCCACACAGAGCAGGGGGAAAACACACAAACTCCACACAGAAAGGTGCCCAAGGCGGAAATCGAACCACCTCTGGCAAGACCATTCTTTCTGTGAAGCACATATATTCCCACTGTGCCACCCTGATAATGACAAGGAATATTTACAGAAACGAATGTTATTTTTCTAGGAAGGCTGGCAATTACAGGGCACAGGAAAGTAGTACGAACATGGCAGGGAGAGAGATGCAATCTTGTCTTATCTTGTACCGCTGGTGGCGGTGGCTTAGACGTCAGAGCGCTGAGCTGGCACAGCTGAGATTCTGGGTTTGGATCCGGGCAGCCGCCTTTAATCTATCTGAGTTTTCAAGTGCAGTGAGTTGTTGGTATTTCCCTGGTCACCAATGACCGCACAAATAAATCCCCGTTATAGTAATATTATTTTTGAACTAAATTTGGTTCATTTCCGCTCTGACAAAAAATGTTTGACTGGTGGGGCGGTGAGTAACGCTGCCGTCTCACAACAAAAAGGTCCTGGCTGGATTCGATTACCGGCTCGGGTGCCTTGCTGTGTGGAGTTTGCATGTTCTCCCCGTGTCCGTGTGGGTTTTTACCGGCTACTCTGGTTTCCTCCCAGAGTCGAAAGACATGCTGCTACTGCATAGGTTAACTAACTAAATTGCCTCTGGTGCCCTGTGATGGACTGGCGTCCCATCCTGCGTATAGCTTTGCTTTGCGCCCTGTGTCTGCCGGGATAGGCTGCAGCCCCCCACAACCCTGCAGATGATTAAGCGGGTACTGAAAACTAATGAATGAATGCTGTACAATACCGAGTGGTTGGGAAAGTGCCACCTCCCCTTATGTGTTCAAAGGAGACCACGAGACGGGATCTCAGAGGTAGCTCTGTTATAACCGCTGCTGTGGACCATTGTGTAACACAAAGGGTCTCGCTGGTCTGCCAAAGTTCCGAATTTATCCTTTAACTGATGGAAACGACACTGATAGCTCAATCGGGACACAATTGGTGGAAAAGGTAAAGCAAATATTTATAACGTATTCAGTTTCAACGAAACATGTGAAATGTGAGTAGCTCAAAGTGGGCCTTCCAAGTAATAATAATAGTAATAATAATAATAGTAGCAGCTTGAAGCCGCGCAAGGAACTGTGGCAGCATAATAACCGTTATCAGCCATGGTCAATTCACTGCTGGATGTATACCCCCCCCCCTCCCAATTTGCTGCAAGCACTCAGGATCCTGGGTTAAGATAATCAACAACACTGTCATGCCTGTGAAATGATGCATGTGTGGTTGGCCACACTGTTGGAAAGGAGCCCGATGAAGCTGATTGCAATTATCAGGGAAACCTCGTGCTCTGTAGTAAATGTTGTGGGTTTGCTCCCTAACACACCTTTGGGGGCTTCCTCTCTAAACAGCGCCGTGCTCCTCTCTAACACATCGGTGTGATGTAGTGGTAAGTGTTTACATGTTCTGGTTCACGTGTTAAAACCTTACTGATCGGCTGTGTCGGGTAGAGGCGGGTTTTTCGAAACTTACTTTTACAGGACCCAACCCAAAATTACTTTATTACGTACGAGTCATTTTTTTAAACACTTAAACCTGCTTCGAATTAAAAATGCATGCACGGTTAGTCATCATCGATACTCAATCTGCATCGTTCTCTATTGAAAGCTCTGCAGGCAATGAGATTATATTTTAAGGACAGTGAATGTGCACCCGAGGAACTTTTCATTCATCTTCCTGCTAAGGCTGCCACCTCCGGGCTGTCAAAACCGGGGCATATCGTGAGCAGAAGAATATCTCACAATACCAGAACATGGAAGAGCCACATGTAAATGCACTTTCTTACGCGGAATATGAATGGGCAACTGGCACATTTCGGGACAGCTACTATAACTCTCCGGATTATAAGACGTTTCAGAAGTGAGAAACAACTCAAACTTGTGCCCGGTGTGTCAGTAAAGTTATATAAATCTGGTCGCACATATACACCCTGTATATCCTGGGAAAACGGAGGACAGGTGGCAACCGTACTGCCTACAGTGCCGCCTGTATGTGACACAAAATAGTAGGGTATGTATATTTTGTTACATCTATTTTGAGGCTATAATAAACAAATTGGCATACATGTTGCTTTTCTTATCCGTGGAAATGCTCGGACCGTACAGTGAATGATGCAGAGCTTCTTTGCTGTTGCACGTACGTTAAAAAAAACCAATTGCAACCTCCGTTCGTGAAAAATATAAACATCCATGATTGTTATTATGAGATATTTTATTGTGAAATTTCCGTCGATTCACATCGGTCTCTATTTTATTGTGAGCTGCAGTGAAAGCCATTTGGTACAGCAATAATAATGCCGCATAGCAGTTGCTTCATTGCACACGTTTGCAAACGAACCGTAGGAAAGCAACGCTCGCACTCTTGATATAAATACGGCGAAAATATATACAGCCGGTAATAAACGCGTCCTGGCAACAGTAGCACATACAGGTGTGCGTGCGTGTGTATATTAAGCATGCATTGTCATGCGGATGTATGTAAATATAGCTTATACAGTGGAAGATTCAAGCTTGGAAATCATCATCAGG